>JARQOD010003395.1:0-65450 GCA_033576555.1 Oophaga sylvatica | reverse complement strand
GGGCCGAAATTTTTGGGGGGCGGGCCAAGGGGCCCCCACAGGGGGGTGCGCTGTTTTGGCTTCATTTCGTCTTCTGGAAGGGAGGCAGATCCTCATCTTCTGTCCTGGGGCGTCTGCGTGGTTCCGCAGGACCTGAGGAGGAAGATGAGGAGGGGGCGAGGATGAGGAATCAGAAAAATAAAGAAATGTGGGATCCTCTCCCTCACTATCAGTGTCGGAGGCAAGGAAAGCATATGTCTCCTCCAATGAATAGCGCTGTTGGGACGAACGGGACAGGTGGGACTTTTTTTTGTGAATGTGGTGCTTGAGTGTACTTTATTGATAACTGTGTATGTGTGGGGGGAATAGTGATTGGTGCAAACTATTTGAAAAGAAAAATCTAAAAGAAAAAAAATGGGAGAAAAAAATGCCTATGAAAAGAAAAGTCTAAATCAGCAGGCCCTAGCTCTGATAAGTGAACTGCGTCACTTATCAACGTTCCGCGGCTTCTAGATGTGGCGCAAGGAGGGGTGAAAAAAAAATAAAAGAGAAAACAGCCGGCACGAGATCTGATAAGTGAACTGCGTCACTTATCAAAATTCGGCGGCTGCTAAATGTGGAAACGGAGGCGGCGCAAAGGCGGGTGAAAAAAAAAAGGAAAACAGCCGACGCGAGCTCTGATAAGTGAACTGTGTCACTTGTCAAAGTTCGGCGGCTGCTAGATGTGGCGCAAAAGGAGTGGCGCAAGGAGGGGGTGAAAAAAAAAAGGAAAACAGCCGGCACGAGATCTGATAAGTAAACAGCGTCACTTATCAAAATTCGGCGGCTGCTAAATGTGGAAACGGAGGCTGCGCAAAGGCGGGTGAAAAAAAAAAAAGGAAAACAGCCCCGACGCGAGCTCTGATAAGTGAACTGTGTCACTTGTCAAAGTTCAGGGGCTGCTAGATGTGGCACAAAGAGAATGGCGCAAGGAGGGGGTGAAAAAAAAAAAGGAAAACAGCTGGCACGAGATCTGATAAGTGAACTGCGTCACTTATCAAAATTCGGCGGCTGCTAAATGTGGAAACGGAGGCAGCACAAAGGCGGGTGAAAAAAAAAGGAAAGCAGCCGGCGCGGGCTCTGATAAGTGAACTGTGTCACTTGTCAAAGTTCGGCGGCTGCTAGATATGGCGCAAAGGGGGTGGCGCAAGGAGGGGGTGAAAAGAAAAAAAAAAGGAAAGGGGTTTTGCGCCAAAAATTGACGAGCGTACAAATTTGTTAGCTCCACCATGTGGTTAATAAAATCCTCAGAGAAAAAGACTTTGAAAAAGTCTATTTCTGTGAGGTCGGTGGCGTCAAACCTGATTCTGCCACAAAATCAGGAATCAGTGGCTCGTAATTTTTTGGGGGGCAAGGTCCACACGGGGTCCGCAGTGGGGTGCGCTGGTTCGGCTTCATCTTCGTCTTCTGGAATGGCGGCAGATGCCTCATCTTCTGTCCTGGGGCGTCTGCATGGTGGTTCCGCAGGACCCGATGGGGAAGATGAGGAGGGGGGAGAGGATGAGGAATCAGAAAAATAAAGAAATGTGGGATCCTCTCCCTCATTATCAGTGTCGGATGTTGTGTTTTGGTAGCTGAGGAGAATAAGCAAAAACGGCAATACACCAGAGAGGCTGGAACCTATTGGATTGCAGTACTGTTCTGTTTCGGTAACTGAGGAGTGCAGGTAAAAAGGCAATACACCAGAGCAGTTGGAATCTATGAGATTGCAGTACCCTGACTAACCACCACAACTAGAGGCAGCCGTGGAGCGTTCCTACGTTGGTCCTAGACGCCTCGTCACAGCCTGAGAAACTAACTACACCTAAAGATAGAAATAGAAAAGCTATCTGCCCTGGAGCAGAACCCCAAAGATAATAGAAAGCCCCCAAACATGTAATGGCGGTTAGACAAGAAGAAATACTGACACAGACAGAAAATAGTATGAGCAAACGCTGGGGCCCAAACTAACTAAATAGAAAAGGATAGGAAGGGTACTTACTGCAATCCCAGAAAACCCTGAAAAGCACCAACTCTACTAATTTCAAAAACACCTGAGATCACACGACCTCTACCACCTAAATTAGTTCTCTGGTGTAACAAAATCAAAACAGCAGCCACTGAAAAAACTGTAAAAAGCAAAAGTACAAACATCAGTGGCTGAACTAAACTGAGAGGGCAAAAGCCCCCAGAGGGGACCCTGAAGGCCCCCACAGAAGTGCAGGACAAAATGCAAAAATCAAGCACAAAAACAAAAAGAAGAAAATGTCTTATCTGATAGCAGGAGATGCAGACACGACACAGCAGGCTACAAGGGAAACAGGATTCAAGGATTGAGACCAGAACAATTGATCACCGGCAACCCTGATGGGAAGGTGACTCCCTTATATAAGACCAGTCAGTAACACCTGACTCCCAATCCTCACAATCTCCACTGGACAGACCAGCACCGCTTGTAACCACCAGAGGGAGCCTCTGCTCAGAACTCATCTCAAGCCCATTCACAACAGTACCCCCCCTTGAGGAGGGGTCACCGAACCCTCACTTGAGCAATCCAGGTCGGTCAGGATGAGTTCTATGATACGCACGGATAAGCCTCCTAGCATGGATGTCCGAAGCAAACACCCAAGAATTGTCTTCCTGACCATAACCTCTCCTGTTGTGAATGGGTTTGAGATGAGTTCTGAGCAGAGGCTCCCTCTGGTGGTTACAAGCGGTACTAGTGAAGATTGTGAGGACTGGGAATCAGGTGTTACTGACTGGTCTTATATAAGGGAGTCATTTTCCCATCAGGGTTGCCGGTGAGCAATTGTTCTGGTCTGAATCCTTCATTCCAGTTTCGTTGTAGCCTGCTGTGTCGTGTCTGCATCTCCTGCTACCAGATAAGAATTTTTCTTCTTTTGTGTTGTTGCTATATTTTTGCATTTTGTCCTGCACTTCTTTGGGGGCCTTCTGGGTCCCCTCCGGGGGCTTCTGCCTTCTCAGTTTAGTTCAGCCACTGAGTTTTGTTCTTTTGCTTTTTCCAGTTTTTTCAGTGGCTGCTGTTTTGATTTTGTTACACCAGAGAGCTAATTTAGGTGGTAGAGGTCGTGTGATCTCAGGTGATTTTGAAATTAGTAGAGTTGGTGTTTTTCAGGGTTTTCTGGGATTGCAGTAAGTACCCTTCCTGTCCTTTTCTATTTAGATAGTTTGGGCCCCAGCGTTTGCTCATTCTATTTTCTTTCTGTGTCAGTATTTCCTCTTGTCTAACCGCCATTACATGTTTGGGGCTTTCTATTATCTTTGGGGTTCTGCTCCGGGGCAGATAGCTTTCCTATTTCTATCTTTAGGTGTAGTTAGTTTCTCAGGCTGTGACGAGGCGTCTAGGACCAACGTAGGAACGCTCCACGGCTGCCTCTAGTTGTGGTGGTTAGTCAGGGTACTGCAATCTCATAGATTCCAACTGCTCTGGTGTATTGCCTTTTTTACCTGCTCTCCTCAGCTACCGAAACATAACAGTATCACCGGCCTAAAAATTGAAAATTGTATGGTACTCACAGAAGGGAAAAAATATTGTGATAGAAAAAAGGTTGTCAGGGTTGTCAGAGATATTTTTCTGTTTGTTGCATTTTTTTTTTTTTTCCCTCTGTATCTCTGGGTGCTGGGGAGGATCTTTTCTCCCAATGGAGTTTGCACAGTTGTCTGGCCGTGTGGATCAGCTTGCCACTGAGGTTCGGAGTATTGCTATCTATCTTGCTGGGTTGCCTGTTGTGGAACCTAGGATCCCCATGCCAGATTTGTTTTTAGGGGATCGAGCTAAGTTTCAGAATTTCAAAAATAATTGTAAATTGTTTTTTGCCTTAAAATCTAAGTCCTCAGGAAACGCAGCGCAGCAGGTTCAAATTATCATCTCTCTCCTGCGCGGCGATCCTCAGGATTGGGCTTTTTCCCTGAACCTGGGGATCCTGTTTTGAGTGATGTTGATGCGTTTTTTCAGGCTTTGGGGTTATTGTACGATGAGCCTAATGTCACTGATCAAGCTGAAAAAGCCTTGTTGGCATTAAATCAGGGGCTTGATGACGCTGAGTTATACTGTCAGAGATTCCGTAGGTGGGCAGTCCTGACCAAATGGAATGACGACGCTTTGGCGGCCCTTTTCCGGAAGGGTCTGTCGGATAATGTAAAGGATGTTATGGTGGGATTCCCTGTCCCCTCTGGTCTCAATGATTCTATGTCATTAGCGATTCAAATTGACAGACGTTTGCGTGAGCGGAGAAGTATGCATGGAGTGGTGTTGCCTTGTGAGCCAGCTTCTGAGCCCATGCAGTGTGATGGAGTGGTGTCTGGGGCACAGCGTCATGAGTTTCGAAAGCGCAATAGGTTATGTTTCTACTGTGGTGATGCCTCTCATGCTATTTCAGTCTGCCCTAAGCGGGGAAGACGTTTTGCACGCTCAGTTGTCTTGGGTAGTGTTCAGACTAAGTTTTTATTAACTGTCACTCTGATATGCTCTCTGTCCTCATTTTCTGCTCAGGCTTTCGTTGATTCTGGAGCAGCTATTAACCTGATGGATTATGATTTTGCTAAACGTTGTGGGTTTCCCTTGATACCCCTACAGAAGTCTATTCCCCTACTGGGGATCGATTCTACCCCTTTGGCTGAGAATAAACCCCAGTTTTCTACTCAGGTGATAATGAGGGTTGAACCTGATCACCAGGAGTGCTGCAAATTTTTGGTTCTATATAATCTGCATGACATTATCGTGCTGGGTTTCCCTTGGTTACAGTCTCATAATCCTGTTTTGGATTGGAAATCTGTGTCTGTAACCAGTTGGGGCTGCCAATGTGTTAATACCAACACTCCTGTTTTTTCTGCCTCCCCCAGCTCAGGATGTTCCTGACTTTTTGTTTGATTTTTCTGATGTGTTTAGCGAAAGTAAATCTGCATCCTTGCCTCCCCATAGGAGCTATGACTGGCTATTGAATTAGTGCCGGGTAGTAAATTCCCTAAAGGTCGCCTTTTTAACTTGTCTGTACCTGAACATGAGCTATGCGGTCTTATATCAAGGAATCATTGGAGAAGGGTCATATCAGACCATCCTCTTCACCCTTAGGTGCCGGTTTTTTCTTTGTGGCCAAAAAAGATGGTTCATTAAGGCCGTGTATTGATTATCGTCTCTTGAACAATATTACTGTGAAATATCAATACCCGTTACCCTTGATTTCTGACCTGTTTTCCAGGGTGAAAAACGCTACTTGGTTTACCAAGCTTGACCTCAGGGGGGCGTATAACCTTATTCGCATTAAGCACGGGGATGAATGGAAGACGGCATTCAATACCCCTGAAGGGCATTTTGAGTACCTAGTGATGCCCTTTGGGCTCACTAATGCCCCTTCCGTCTTCCAGTCCTTCATGAATGACATTTTCAGGGATTTTGTGGACAAATTTCTGATTGTTTATTTGGATGATATCTTGATTTTTTCTAATGACTGGGACTCTCATGTGAAACATGTTCGGACTGTGTTCCAGATTTTGAGGGATAATGCTCTGTATGTGAAGGGATCAAAGTGTCTTTTTGGCGTACAGAAGATCTCATTTCTGGGATTCATTTTGTCCCCATCTGTTATTGAAATGGACCCGGTCAAGGTTCAGGCCATCTGTGATTGGGTCCAACCTACTTCATTAAAGGCTCTTCAGAGATTTTTGGGTTTTGCCAATTTTTATCGTAAATTTATTGGTAATTTCTCGGTTATTGTTAAACCATTAACTGATTTGACCAGAAAGGGTTCTGATGTGGTGAATTGGCCTCCTGAGGCAGTCTCTGCATTTCAGGAACTTAAGCAGAGATTCACTTCTGCTCCTGTTCTAAAGGCAGCCTGATGTTTCTCTGCCATTTCAGGTGGAGGTTGATGCCTCTGAAATTGGGGCAGGTGCCGTTTTGTCCCAAAAAGATCCAGAGACCTCTAAAAGTAACCCTTGTGCCTTTTTCTCTCGAAAATTTTCTCCTACTGAACGTAATTATGACGTGGGTAATCGGGAGTTATTGGCCATGAAGTGGGCTTTTGAAGAGTGGAGACATTGGCTGGAGGGAGCCAAACATCAGGTGGTGGTCCTTACGGACCATAAGAATCTGGTCTATCTGGAATCTGCCAAGCGACTCAATCCTAGACAGGCCAGGTGGGCCTTGTTTTTCACACGTTTTAATTTTGTGGTTTCCTTTCTTCCTGGCACTAAGAATGTTAAGGCGGATGCCCTCTCGAGGAGTTTCCTTGCGGACTCTCCTGAGTTATCTGATCCTTCTGTTATTTTGAAAGAGGGTGTAGTTCTTTCCGCCATCTCGCCCAATTTGAGACTTGCTCTGGAGGGGTGTCAGGAGGATAGGCCCGAGCGCTGCCCTGTTGGAAAATTGTTTGTCCCGGACCAATGGAAAAAGAGTGTGATGTCTGAGATTCATTGTTCCGCATTGGCTGGGCATCCCGGAATTTTTGGTACCAGAGACTTGGTTAGTCGGTCCTTTTGGTGGCCTACCTTGTCTCGCGATGTCAGGGAATTTGTGCAGTCCTGCGGGACTTGCTCTCGCTCCAAGCCTTGCTCTCGCTCTAGTGGTTTGTTGATGCCATTGCCTGTGCCCAAGAGACCATGGACCCATATCTCTATGGATTTCATTTCCGATCTTCCTGTTTCTCAGAGAATGACCACCATCTGGGTAATTTGTGATAGGTTTTCCAAAATGATACATCTTGTGCCATTACCTAAGTTGCCTTCCTCCTCTGAATTGGTGCCGTTGTTTCTTCAGCACGTGGTTCGTTTACACGGCATTCCTGAGAACATTGTGTCTGACAGAGGAGTCCAGTTTGTTTCCAGATTTTGGAGGACTTTTTGTTCTAAACTGGGTGTTCAATTGTCTTTCTCCTCGGCATTTCATCCTCAGACCAATGGTCAAACTGAGAGAACAAACCAGACATTAGAGACTTATCTAAGATGCTTTGTGTCTGCTGATCAGGATGACTGGGTCTCTTTTTTGCCTTTGGCTCAGTTTGCTCTTAATAATAGGGCTAGCTCTGCCACTTTGATGTCTCAGTTTTTCTGTAATTCTGGTTTTCACCCTCGATTTTCTTCAGGACAGACGGAAGCTTCTGTCTGTCGAGGTGTTGACTCTGTTGTTGAGCGTATGCAACAGATTTGGGACCAGGTAGTGGAGAGGTTGTCCCTCTCTCAGGAGAAGGCCCAGCGGTTTGCTAACCGGCATAGGACTGATGGTCCTCGGTTTAAAGTGGGGTACTTGGTCTGGTTGTCCTCAAAGAATATTCCTATGAGAGTAGCATCTCCTAAATTTAAGCCTAGGTTCATTGGACCTTATAAGATCATGGAGATTATTAATCCTGTTTCTTTTCGTTTGCTTCTTCCAGGGACATTTAAGATCCATAACGTGTTCCACAAGTCCTTGTTGAAGAGGTTTGTTGAGCCAGTGGTTCCTGCTACTGTGCCTCCTGACCCTGTTTTGGTTGAGGGCAATCTGGAGTATGTGGTTGAGAAAATATTGGATTCTCGTTTTTCTAGACGAAGACTCCAGTATTTGGTTAAATGGAGAGGTTATGGTCAGGAAGACAATTCTTGGGTGTTTGCTTCGGACATCCATGCTAGGAGACTTATCCGTGCGTATCATAGAACTCATCCTGACCGACCTGGTTGCTCAAATGAGGGTTCGGTGACCCCTCCTCAAGGGGGGGCTACTGTTGTGAATGGGTTTGAGATGAGTTCTGAGCAGAGGCTCCCTCTGGTGGTTACAAGCGGTACTAGTGAAGATTGTGAGGACTGGGAATCAGGTGTTACTGACTGGTCTTATATAAGGGAGTCATTTTCCCATCAGGGTTGCCGGTGAGCAATTGTTCTGGTCTGAATCCTTCATTCCAGTTTCCCTTGTAGCCTGCTGTGTCGTGTCTGCATCTCCTGCTACCAGATAAGAATTTTTCTTCTTTTGTGTTGTTGCTATATTTTTGCATTTTGTCCTGCACTTCTTTGGGGCCTTCTGGGTCCCCTCCGGGGCTTCTGCCTTCTCAGTTTAGTTCAGCCACTGAGTTTTGTTCTTTTGCTTTTTCCAGTTTTTTCAGTGGCTGCTGTTTTGATTTTGTTACACCAGAGAGCTAATTTAGGTGGTAGAGGTCGTGTGATCTCAGGTGTTTTGAAATTAGTAGAGTTGGTGTTTTTCAGGGTTTTCTGGGATTGCAGTAAGTACCCTTCCTGTCCTTTTCTATTTAGTTAGTTTGGGCCCCAGCGTTTGCTCATTCTATTTTCTTTCTGTGTCAGTATTTCCTCTTGTCTAACCGCCATTACATGTTTGGGGGCTTTCTATTATCTTTGGGGTTCTGCTCCGGGGCAGATAGCTTTCCTATTTCTATCTTTAGGTGTAGTTAGTTTCTCAGGCTGTGACGAGGCGTCTAGGACCAACGTAGGAACGCTCCACGGCTGCCTCTAGTTGTGGTGGTTAGTCAGGGTACTGCAATCCCATAGATTCCAACTGCTCTGGTGTATTGCCTTTTTTACCTGCACTCCTCAGTTACCGAAACATAACACTCTCCACTTAACCAAATACTGGAGTTTCCGTCTAGAAAAACGAGAATCTAATATTTTCTCAACCACATACTCCAGATTGCCCTCAACCAAAACAGGGTGAGGAGGCACAGCAGCAGGAACCACTGGCTCAACAAACCTCTTCAACAAGGTCTTGTGGAACACGTTATGGATCTTAAATGTCCCTGGAAGAAGCAAACGAAAAGAAACAGGATTAATAATCTCCATGATCTTATAAGGTCCAATGAACCTAGGCTTAAATTTAGGAGATGCTACTCTCATAGGAATATTTTTTGAGGACAACCAGACCAAGTCCCCTACTTTAAACCGAGGACCATCAGTCCTATGCCGGTTAGCAAACCGCTGGGCCTTTTCCTGAGAGAGGGACAACCTCTCCACTACCTGGTCCCAAATCTGTTGCATACGCTCCACAACAGAGTCAACACCTGGACAGACAGAAGCCTCCGTCTGTCCTGAAGAGAATCGAGGGTGAAACCCAGAATTACAGAAAAACGGAGACATCAAAGTGGCAGAGCTAGCCCTATTATTAAGAGCAAACTCAGCCAAAGGCAAAAAAGAGACCCAGTCATCCTGATCAGCAGACACAAAGCATCTTAGATAAGTCTCCAATGTCTGGTTTGTTCTCTCAGTTTGACCATTGGTCTGAGGATGAAATGCCGAGGAGAAAGACAATTGAACACCCAGTTTAGAACAAAAAGTCCTCCAAAATCTGGAAACAAACTGGACTCCTCTGTCAGACACAATGTTCTCAGGAATGCCGTGTAAACGAACCACGTGCTGAAGGAACAACGGCACCAATTCAGAAGAGGAAGGCAACTTAGGTAATGGCACAAGATGTATCATTTTGGAAAACCTATCACAAATTACCCAGATGGCGGTCATTCTCTGAGAAACAGGAAGGTCGGAAATGAAATCCATAGAGATATGGATCCATGGTCTCTTGGGCACAGGCAATGGCATCAACAAACCACTAGAGCGAGAGCAAGGCTTGGAGCGAGAGCAAGTCCCGCAGGACTACACAAATTCCCTGACATCACGAGACAAGGTAGGCCACCAAAAGGACCGACTAACCAAGTCTCTGGTACCAAAAATTCCGGGATGCCCAGCCAATGCGGAACAATGAATCTCAGACATCACACTCTTTTTCCACTGGTCCGGGACAAACAATTTTCCAACAGGGCAGCGCTCGGGCCTATCCTCCTGACACCCCTCCAGAGCAAGTCTCAAATTGGGCGAGATGGCGGAAAGAACTACACCCTCTTTCAAAATAACAGAAGGATCAGATAACTCAGGAGAGTCCGCAAGGAAACTCCTCGAGAGGGCATCCGCCTTAACATTCTTAGTGCCAGGAAGAAAGGAAACCACAAAATTAAAATGTGTGAAAAACAAGGCCCACCTGGCCTGTCTAGGATTGAGTCGCTTGGCAGATTCCAGATAGACCAGATTCTTATGGTCCGTAAGGACCACCACCTGATGTTTGGCTCCCTCCAGCCAATGTCTCCACTCTTCAAAAGCCCACTTCATGGCCAATAACTCCCGATTACCCACGTCATAATTACGTTCAGTAGGAGAAAATTTTCGAGAGAAAAAGGCACAAGGGTTACTCTTAGAGGTCTCTGGATCTTTTTGGGACAAAACGGCACCTGCCCCAATTTCAGAGGCATCAACCTCCACCTGAAATGGCAGAGAAACATCAGGCTGCCGTAGAACAGGAGCAGAAGTGAATCTTTGCTTAAGTTCCTGAAATGCAGAGACTGCCTCAGGAGGCCAATTCACCACATCAGAACCCTTTTTGGTCAAATCAGTTAATGGTTTAACAATAACCGAGAAATTACCAATAAATTTACGATAAAAATTGGCAAAACCCAAAAATCTTTGAAGAGCCTTTAATGAAGTAGGTTGGACCCAATCACAGATGGCCTGAACCTTGACCGGGTCCATTTCAATAACAGATGGGGACAAAATGAATCCCAGAAATGAGATCCTCTGTACGCCAAAAAGACACTTTGATCCCTTCACATACAGAGCATTCTCTCTCAAAATCTGGAATACAGTTCGAACATGTTTCACATGAGAGTCCCAGTCATTAGAAAAAAATCAAGATATCATCCAAATAAACAATCAGAAATTTGTCCACAAAATCCCTGAAAATGTCATTCATGAAGGACTGGAAGACAGAAGGAGCATTAGTGAGCCCAAAGGGCATCACTAGGTACTCAAAATGCCCTTCAGGGGTATTGAATGCCGTCTTCCATTCATCCCCGTGCTTAATGCGAATAAGGTTATACGCCCCCCTGAGGTCAAGCTTGGTAAACCAAGTAGCGTTTTTCACCCTGGAAAACAGGTCAGAAATCAAGGGTAACGGGTATTGATATTTCACAGTAATATTGTTCAAAAGACGATAATCAATACACGACCTTAATGAACCATCCTTTTTGGCCACAAAGAAAAAACCGGCACCCAAGGGTGAAGAGGATGGTCTGATATGACCCTTCTCCAATGATTCCTTGATATAAGACCTCATAGCGTCATGTTCAGGCACAGACAAGTTAAAAAGGCGACCTTTAGGGAATTTACTACCCGGCACTAATTCAATAGCGCAGTCATAGCTCCTATGGGGAGGCAAGGATGCAGATTTACTTTCGCTAAACACATCAGAAAAATCAATCAAAAAGTCAGGAACATCCTGAGCCTGGGGGGAGGCAGAAAAAACAGGAGTGTTGGTATTAACACATTGGCAGCCCCAACTGGTTACAGACACAGATTTCCAATCCAAAACAGGATTATGAGACTGTAACCAAGGGAAACCCAGTACGACAATATCATGCAGATTATACAGAACCAAAAATTTGCAGCACTCCTGGTGATCAGGTTCAACCCTCATTATCACCTGAGTAGAGAACTGAGGTTTATTCTCAGCCAAAGGGGTAGAATCGATCCCCAGTAGGGGAATAGACTTTTGTAGGGGTATCAAGGGAAACCCACAACGTTTAGCAAAATCATAATCCATCAGGTTAATAGCTGCTCCAGAATCAACGAAAGCCTGAGCAGAAAATGAGGACAGAGAGCATATCAGAGTAACAGTTAATAAAAACTTAGTCTGACCAGGTTCGCCTTACTCGCTTGCTACCTCATGATGCAGTGCGCGAGATATTTACTGAGAACTCCGTACAGTTTGCCGACCGATATTCATATCCCTCCCGTACAAGCGGAGTGGTTCTAAGATATATGTAGGTATTCCACTGTAATCTTGTACTGCTTCTCTTTGCATATACATTTGTTCCCGGTTTATGTAATGTAATGGGATGGATCATGGACTTTGAGGTATTTTTGGTTTTCAGTTATTGATGTTACATTTCTGTCCAGTGGACATTCTCTCAATGCTATCTGTATTCTTGTTCATATTCATATAAATAAAGAATATACAAAAAAAAAACAAAAAAACTTAGTCTGAACACTACCCAAGACAACCGAGCGTGCAAAACGTCTTCGCCGCTTAGGGCAGACTGAAATAGCATGAGAGGCATCACCACAGTAGAAACATAACCCATTGCGCTTTCGAAACTCATGACGCTGTGCCCCAGACACCACTCTATCACACTGCATGGATTCAGAAGCAGGTTCACAAGGCAACACTATTCCACGCATACTTCTCCGCTCACGCAAACGTCTGTCAATTTGAATCGCTAATGACATAGAATCATTGAGACCAGAGGGGACAGGGAATCCCACCATAACATCCTTTACATTATCTGACAGACCCTTCCGGAAAAGGGCCGCCAAAGCGTCGTCATTCCACTTGGTCAGGACTGCCCACCTACGGAATCTCTGACAGTATAACTCAGCCTCAACAAGCCCCTGATTTAATGCCAACAAGGCTTTTTCAGCTTGATCAGTGACATTAGGCTCATCGTACAATAACCCCAAAGCCTGAAAAAATGCATCAACATCACTCAAAACAGGATCCCCAGGTGTCAGGGAAAAAGCCCAATCCTGAGGATCGCCGCGCAGGAGAGAGATGACAATTTGAACCTGCTGCGCTGCGTTCCCTGAGGACTTAGATTTTAAGGCAAAAAACAATTTACAATTATTTTTGAAATTCTGAAACTTAGCTCGATCCCCTAAAAACAAATCTGGCATGGGGATCCTAGGTTCCACAACAGGCAACCTAGCAAGATATGCAGCAATACTCTGAACCTCAGTGGCAAGCTGATCCACACGGCCAGACAACTGTGCAAACTCCATTGGGAGAAAAGATCCTCCCCAGCACCCAGAGATACAGAGGGAAAAAAAAAAAATGCAACAAACAGAAAAATATCTCTGACAACTCTGACAACCGTTTTTTCTTTCACAATATTTTTCCCTTCTGTGAGTACCATACAATATTAAATTTTTGGCCGGTGATACTGTTCTGTTTCGGTAACTGAGGAGTGCAGGTAAAAAGGCAATACACCAGAGCAGTTGGAATCTATGAGATTGCAGTACCCTGACTAACCACCACAACTAGAGGCAGCCGTGGAGCGTTCCTACGTTGGTCCTAGACGCCTCGTCACAGCCTGAGAAACTAACTACACCTAAAGATAGAAATAGGAAAGCTATCTGCCCCGGAGCAGAACCCCAAAGATAATAGAAAGCCCCCAAACATGTAATGGCGGTTAGACAAGAAGAAATACTGACACAGACAGAAAATAGTATGAGCAAACGCTGGGGCCCAAACTAACTAAATAGAAAAGGATAGGAAGGGTACTTACTGCAATCCCAGAAAACCCTGAAAAGCACCAACTCTACTAATTTCAAAAACACCTGAGATCACACGACCTCTACCACCTAAATTAGTTCTCTGGTGTAACAAAATCAAAACAGCAGCCACTGAAAAAACTGTAAAAAGCAAAAGTACAAACATCAGTGGCTGAACTAAACTGAGAGGGCAAAAGCCCCCAGAGGGGACCCTGAAGGCCCCCACAGAAGTGCAGGACAAAATGCAAAAATCAAGCACAAAAACAAAAAGAAGAAAATGTCTTATCTGATAGCAGGAGATGCAGACACGACACAGCAGGCTACAAGGGAAACAGGATTCAAGGATTGAGACCAGAACAGTTGATCACCGGCAACCCTGATGGGAAGGTGACTCCCTTATATAAGACCAGTCAGTAACACCTGACTCCCGATCCTCACAATCTCCACTGGACAGACCAGCACCGCTTGTAACCACCAGAGGGAGCCTCTGCTCAGAACTCATCTCAAGCCCATTCACAACACAGTACCCTGAACTAACCACACAACTAGAGGTAGCCGTGGAGCGTTCCTACGTTGATCCTAGACGCCTCGTCACAGCCTGAGAGGTAACTACACCTAAAGGCAAAAAGATTAAAGCTATCTGCCCTGGAGCAGATCCCCAAAGAAAATAGGAAGCCCCCAAACATGTAATGGCTGTTAGACAAGAAGAAGCACGGACACAGACAGAAAATAGAATGAGCAAACGCTGGGGCCAAATCTGTCTAGACAGAAAAGTACAGGAAAGGATACTCACTGCAATCCAAAAAAAAACCCTAAAAAATACCAACTCTTCTGATTGCAAAAACACCTGAGATCACACAATCTCTACCACCTAAAATCAGATCTCTGGTGTAACAAAACTAAGCCGCAGCCACTGAAAAAAAAACAGGAAAAAGCAAATGAACAAATAACAGTGGCTTCAGATAAACTGAGAGGAGCACAAGCCCCCGGAGGGGACCTGGCTGACCTCCACAGAAGTGCAGGGAACAATGCAAAAAGCAAGCACAAAAATAAAAGCAGAAAATATCTTATCTGATAGTAGAAGATGCAGGCAAGACTTAGCAAACTTCCAAATGAACCAGGAACCACAATTGAGACAAGAACAATTGATCACCGGCAACCATCATGGGAGGGAACCTCCCTTATATCAGACCAGTCAGCGATCCCACATTGCCATTCCTCGCTGAAAGGCTCAGTACTGTCTGTAACCACCAGAGGGAGCCTCTGCTCAGAAACCATCTCTAGCACATTCATAACAGTACCCCCCCCTTGAGGAGGGGTCACCGAACCCTCACTTGTGCAACCAGGCCAATCAGGATGAGCTCGGTGATAGGCACGGATCAGTCTCCTAGCATGGATGTCTGAAGCAAACACCCAAGAATTGTCCTCCTGACCATAACCTCTCCACTTAACCAAATACTGGAGTTTCTGTCTAGAAAAACGAGAATCCAATATTTTCTCAACCACATACTCCAGATTGCCCTCAACCGAAACAGGGTCAGGAGGTGCAGCCATAGGAACCACTGGCTCGACAAACCTCTTCAATAAGGACTTGTGGAACACGTTATGGATCTTAAATGTCCCTGGAAGAAGCAAACGGAAGGAAACAGGATTAAGAATCTCCATGATCTTATAAGGTCCAATGAACCTAGGCTTAAACTTTGGAGATGCAACCCTCATAGGGATATTTCTTGAAGACAACCAAACCAAGTCCCCCACTTTAAACCGAGGACCATCAGTCCTATGCCGGTTGGCAAACCTTTGGGCCCTCTCCTGAGAGAGAGACAACCTCTCCACTACCTGGTCCCAAATCTGCTGCATTCGCTCCACAACAGAGTCAACACCCGGACAGACAGAAGCCTCCGCCTGTCCCGAAGAAAATCGAGGGTGAAACCCAAAATTGCAGAAAAATGGAGACATCAAGGTGGCAGAGCTGGCCCTATTATTAAGAGCAAACTCAGCCAAAGGCAAAAAAGAGACCCAGTCATCTTGATCAGCAGACACAAAACATCTCAAATAAGTCTTCAAGGTCTGGTTTGTTCTCTCAGTTTGTCCATTGGTCTGAAGGTGAAAAGCAGAGGAGAAAGATAATTGAACACCAAGTTTAGAACAAAATGTCCTCCAAAATCTGGAAACAAACTGGACTCCTCTGTCAGACACAATGTTCTCCGGAATGCCATGTAACCGAACCACGTGCTGAAGGAACAAAGGCACCAATTCGGAGGAGGAAGGTAACTTAGGTAATGGCACAAGATGTATCATCTTGGAAAACCTATCACAGATTACCCAGATAATGGTCATTCTCTGAGAAACAGGGAGGTCAGAAATAAAATCCATAGAGATATGGGTCCATGGCCTCTTGGGCACAGGTAATGGCATTAACAAACCACTAGAGCTAGAGCAAGGCTTGGAGCGAGAGCAAGTCCCGCAGGACTGCACAAATTCCCTGACGTCACGAGACAAAGTAGGCCACCAAAAGGACCGACTCACCAAGTCTCTGGTACCAAAAATCCCGGGATGACCAGCCAACGCGGAACAATGAATCTCAGACATCACACTCTTCTTCCACTGGTTTGGGACAAACAATTTCCCAATAGGGCAGCACTCAGGTTTATCCTCCTGACACCCTTCCAGAGCCAGTCTCAAATTGGGCGAGATGGCGGAAAGAACTACACCCTCTTTCAAAATAGCAGTAGGATCAGATAACTCAGGAGAGTCCGCAAAGAAACTCCTTGTGATGATACCCTGGACTGGAAGCTCCATTTCTTGTGCTGTTCTAGAACTTTCCACATAGAACTACGACCCCCATCGTTTTGCCAGCACAGAGCAAAGCCACCCCCCTCTTCACCCTTGTGCCTGCAGCCTCGCTGAAAGTCACTGTTTGAATGTACAGCTCTATCCCTGGGAGGTGGCCAGAAAACCATCCCCTTTTGTGAGGTCACCAGCCCACATGTATAAGTCTTGCAGCTAGCCCCCCTCGTCATTTCCAGGCTGTGATGACGTGACTAACAGATCTGCAAATGAACTATGACGTGTGGCTCCTCCCCTCCAGCCTGTCTTGCCATGATCTGAGAGCTATGTAAGTGTTTTTCACCTTTAACCCTGTTTTATTTTTAACTGTATTGTACATACTGGTATTGTCTCAGCTTGTTACATCTTTTTAAACTGTATAAACACTGCCTGCAATTTTAGGAATAAACCTATAAAATTATTAGTTTGTTTCTCCTGCTCTATAAACGAATTTGCACGTGCCTGAAGTAACTACGCTACTAATTTGGGGTTGCTACGGACCCTCTTGATAAATTGTTCATTAAGTAAATCGTAGCTGGTGGCAGCTAAAAAGAAGGGGTGTAAAGTGTTGAACTGTGGGGTGGCATTGGCAGTGACGGAGCGGGTTTTATAAGTGTATTGCCTGGCTGCGGCCCGGAGTAATTATAATACCCTCACTGCAGCGTGCCCAATAGCCAGCACTCATCCAAGCGGCCCGTCTGGCGACTATTTATCCTAGGTGCAGTTCCCTGACTGACCTGAGGGTAAGGGGGCGCCAGAGAGCTGCAAGTTCCTAAGTGGAAGTGGGATAATTATAAATCCCTGCAGATTATTCCTGACACATTGGGTCGGACGGCAGCAGCCGTCGTGTGTGTGCTGCGTTTTCGTCACATTTGTGGCAACGGAGGGATCACAAGCCGTGATACCCCGGGCTACCGTGTGGCGGACCGTGTGCCGTTCATCACATTGGTGGCAGTGGTGGGATCACAAGCCGTGATACCCCGGGCTACCGTGTGGCGGACTGTGTGCCGTTCATCACATTGGTGGCAGAGCGGTGGGATTATAGAGCATTAGTGATCTGGTTTGAGCAATCATTCCTCTCACTAAAAAACTTGCACGGTTCGTCCAGGGACCCTGCAGCAAAGTTTTGGAGAACAAGCTCAGTGTTTATTAGTCCTGAGACAATTTAAGTGTGTACTTGCGGTTACCCTTCCCTTCCTCTTTGTTTTCTATCCTATCTTTTATTTGGCAATCATGGCTACAGGAGGAGAAATTTGGTACGAAAAGCAGAGCAAGGACACTCTTGTGGGAATCTGCACGTACCACGGCCTTGACCACACGAACCAAACCAAAGCCCAACTGGTCCAGGCCCTGAAGGCACTGGACGAGGCTCAGAGCGTGGCCCGGCGCAGGAGCCAGCCCAAGCCAAGGTGGTGCTGCAGCAGAGGCCCAACCCCTGAATGCTTACACCCAGGGCGGGTTGGATCCTTACCTGCAGGCAGCCTTGGATCAACTCCCCACCGAAGACCATGCTGGACGTCTGCAGCTGATTCAGCAAGCTCAAGAGAGAGCCAACCAGCGAGCCGAGCGCCAAGCCCAGCGGGAGGCTGAGAGGGCCCAAGCCCAGCGAGAGGCTGAGAGAGCCCAGCGAGAGGCTGAGAGAGCCGAGCGGGAGGCTGAGAGGGCCCAAGCTGAGCGGGAGGCCCAAGCGCAGAGAGCCCATGATCTGGAGATGGTCCAGCGAGGGGGGATAATCCCCACAGCCCGGGGCGGTGAGCCCAGCAGCGCGCAGAGTCCGAAGCCCCGGCCAGAGCACTTTCCCGTGATGGAAAAGGACGGAGACTTGGACACTTTTCTGCGGGCCTTTGAGAAAGCCTGCAGACAGTACCAGCTGCCTGAGGACCAATGGGCCAGGTACTTGACCCCCGGGCTAAAGGGCAAAGCTCTGGAGGCGTTTGCATCATTTCCACCAGGCCAAGATGGTGACTATGAGGCCATCAAGCAGGCCCTGATCGCCAAGTACCTGCTAACCCCTGAGGTATACCGCAAGAAGTTCCAGAACCTCCAACGTGGCCCACACGACAGTTATAGGGACCTGATGATCAAAGACCAGTTCCTGCATCTGTGCCCAGCTGAGGTCCGACAGTTCATCCTGGACCGAGAACCAGAGGATGCGGTCAAAACAGCGCGGATCGCCGACAGCTATGAGGCCAACCGGAAACCCGAGGTGTGGAGGCCAGTCACTGCCAGCTGGAGAGGGGGTAAGCTTGCAACCAACCCCAGTGCACCTGCCAGCCATCCCTCTGGAGGCACTATCCCCTTTGCCAGCGCCAGGCCTTCATCAGACCCCCGCCAGTGTTTCTCCTGTAAACGGACTGGACACATCAGCGCCACCTGTCCGGAGAGGCAGAAGAACCCCCAGCCAAGGCCTCCGGGCCCAACGCCTCTGTTCTTTTGGTGGGTGGTGTGGTAGGGAGGGTTGATGACAACGTGCAGCCTGTCCGCGTGGGGGCCCGTCTTGCTACAGGCCTCAAGGACACCGGGGCTGAACGAACCCTCATCCGACCCGAACTGGCGGCCCCTGAAGAGTTGATTCCGGGGAAAACCCTGTCACCGGGATTGGGGGCGTCCGCTGCCCCTTGCCGATGGCCCGGGTTTTCATTGACTGGGGTGCCGGGAGCGGGGTGAAGGAAGTGGGGGTGTTCGAAAACCTGCCCACTGATGTTTTATTGGGGACTGATGATGGCGTACTATGTCCCTGACACCCCTCCCCAATCTGATAATAAGGTTAACGTTAACCATGATGTTGATGATGATGGGAAACTGAATGTGTTACCTGCCAATGCTTTGCGAAGTGATTATGCAACTGATAACCTTTCTTTCCCTAGGAATGATGCTGACAGTGATGTATCTGTGCCATCTGAACCTGTTAACCCTTTCTCTGAAGTGGTAGATGTGTCCACAGTTACAGGAGCGTTCAGCCAAGTCGCTCTGCAGAGTGAGACGGCTGAGGAACCCCAGCAGGAGCAAGCGACAGTGCTCAAGGAAATGGGGAGGTGCATGGGAACCGTGAGGAAGGTGATGCCATGACACTGACCAGTGCCACCGAGGAAGGTAACTGGCCCATAAGTAGCACTGCTCCTGAAGTGTTGGGGGTGGATGGGGAGGTAGAGCCCATAGCAGTGCAGGCTGATGGGTCTGTAGAAATCCCCAGGGCGACTGCATATGTAGCTGCTGTCACCAGCAGTCAGAGTGCCCGGATCGCAGGTAGCGCCCTGCCATCTGGACCCTCCTCCGCTACAGGAGAGACTGAACCAGAGGTGGACCCAGAGCCGGTCCCAGAGGGTCCCAGTGAGGAAGGAACCCTGACATCACTTCTGGCTGCCTCCAGCCAGGAGTTCCAGGCCGCTCTGCGCTCAGATGCGAGCCTGGAGAACTTGAGGCACCTCGCCGAGACGCCCACCTCCATGACTGATAAGGAGAGGGTGTTCTGGGAACGAGGAAGGTTGTACCGGGAGACAGTACCCGGAGATTCCCAAAAGGAGTGGTTGAGGGAAAAACAGCTGGTCGTCCCGCACCAGTTCCGAGGTGAGTTGTTGCAGATTGCCCATGAGATTCCACTCGCTGGACACTTGGGGATCAGCAAAACTAAGGCCCGGCTGTCTCAACACTTCTATTGGCCCAAGATGGGGACAGATGTGACTAACTACTGCCGCTCCTGTATCACCTGTCAAAGAGTGGGGAAGTCAGGGCCTGTTCTTAAGGCTCCCCTGATCCCATTGCCAGGGATAGAGGAGCCTTTCCAGAGAATCGCGGTGGACATTGTGGGCCCGCTGGCCGTCCCCAGCAGCTCTGGAAAGCGATACATTCTTACTGTGGTAGACTACGCTACTCGGTACCCGGAGGCAGTAGCTCTGTCCTTAGCTAAGGCAGATAAAGTGGCGGATGCACTGGTGACCATCTTTTCACGGGTAGGATTTCCCAGGGAGATGCTTACCGATCAAGGGACCCAATTTATGTCTCGCCTAATGGAGGCTCTCTGCAGGAAAATGCAGGTGATGCGTATGGTATCAAGTGCGTATCACCCACAGACCAATGGTTTGTGTGAGCGATTTAACGGTACCCTCAAACAGAGGCTCCGCATGCTGGTTGAGACCCAGGGACGCGATTGGGAGCGGTACCTCCCACATCTGCTATTTGCCTACAGAGAAGTCCCGCAGGCCTCGACGGGGTTCTCCCCCTTCGAGCTCCTGTATGGCAGGCGAGTCCGGGGACCCCTTGGGTTGATAAGTTAATCCTGGGAAGATGAGCCAAACTCCACGGAAGTGTCCATCGTGGATTATGTCATGCGCTTCCGCGACAAGATGCAGACCTTGATGCAGTTGGTGCATGACAACATGACGCAGGCTCAGGCTGACCAGAAGCACTGGTACGACCAGAACGCCCGGGAGCGGACCTACCAGGTGGGTCAAAAGGTGTGGATGCTGGTTCCCGTACCAAAGGATAAGCTTCAGGCAGCCTGGGAAGGCCCGTACATCGTGCACCAACAGCTCAACCCAGTCACCTACGTGGTCACGCTTGACCACACTCGGGGTAGGCGCAAGGCCTTTCACGTCAACATGATGAAGGCCCATCACGAACGTGAAGCCTGCGTCCTACCGGTCTGCAACCTGCCCGAGGACGGGGAGGAAGACCCCCTCCTGGACATGCTGGCCTAAGCCAAGGCCAATGGGTCCATCGAGGACATGGAGGTAAATGCCTCGCTAACCGTTCCCCAGTGGTCGCAGTTGCTGGCCACACTGGAACCATTCCGGGCCGTGTTCTCCAACCGACCCGGACGGACGAAGTTGGCAGTTCACGAGGTGGACACCGGGAATCATGCCCCACTACGGCGGACACCTTATCGGATCTCTGAGGAAGTGCAGCAGATTATGCGCCAGGAGATCGATGAGATGTTGCAGCTGGGGGTGATCCGATGGTCCAAAAGCGCGTGGGCCTCACCTGTAGTTCTCGTGCCTAAAAAGGATCGGACCACCCGGTTCTGTGTGGACTACAGGGGGCTCAACGCCATCACTACCTCTGATGCGCACCCAATGCCACGCATCAAGGATCTGCTGGAGCGGTTGGCGAATGCCAAGTACATATCCATCATGGATTTAAGCCGGGGATACTGGCAGATTCCCCTGAGCCCTGCGGCGCAGGAGAAATCCGCCTTTATCACTCACTCTGGCACCACTCCAGTCCATCCTACACTCTGCTGCACGACTAATCCACCTGTCTCCCCGCTATTCCCCAGCCTCCCCCCTATGCCAGGCCCTTCACTGGCTCCCTATTGCCCAGAGGCTCCAGTTCAAAACCTTAAACATGACATACAAAGCCATCCACAACCTTTCTCCTCCATACATCTGTGACATGGTCTCCCGCTACCTACCTACACGCAACCTTCGATCCTCTCAAGATCTCCTTCTCGACTCCCCCCTCATCTCTTCTTCCCACAACCGCATACAAGACTTCTCCCGGGCTTCCCCCATACTCTGGAACTCCCTGCCGCAAAACATCAGACTTTCACCAACAACGGAGACCTTCAAGAAAAACCTGAAGACCCACCTGTTCCGACAAGCCTACAACCTGCAATGATCCTCAGTGTACTGAACCATCGTACGACCAGCTCTACCCTTTCCTAGTGTATTCTCACCCATCCCTGCAGTCTGTGAGCCCTCGCGGGCAGGGTCCTCTCTCCTTCTGTACTTGTGTGTCCCTTGTCCAGCACATGTTTATTGTACCTGTCTATATTTTTCCCCTTTTCATATGTAAAGCGCCATGGAATAAATGGCGCTATATAAATGTATAATAATAATCACCCCTTTTGGACTGTACGAGTCCACGGTCATGCTTTCAGCATGAAGAATGCCCCTGCCACTTTTCAGCGGATGGTCAACCACCTGCTTCAGGGACTGGAGGATACGCTGTGGCATACCTGGACGACATTGCCGTCTTCAGTTCCACCTGGGAGGAACACCTTCAGCATTTCCAGGAGGTGCTCATGCGTATTCACCAGGCAGGTCTGACCATCAAGCCGGGAAAATGCCAGATGGGCATGAGGGAGGTCCACTACCTGGGGCACCGGGTAGGCGGGGGTTCCATGAGTCCGGAGCCAGAGAAAGTGGACGCGATTGTGTCCTGGCCCACCCCCAGGACCAAAAAGCATGTGAAGTCCTTCCTGGGCACTGCAGGGTACTATAGGCGTTTCGTACAGAACTATAGCGCCATTGCAAAACCCCTGACGGACCTCACCAAGGGCGGTCTACCCCAAACAGTCAACTGGACAGATGGCTGTGAGGCGGCATTCTGAGCTTTGAAAACAGCCCTGTGCAGCTCTCCAGTGTTGAAAGCCGTCGACAGCAGTCGGCCGTTCCTGGTACAGACCGACGCCAGCGAATTTGGCCTCGGTGCTGTACTCAGCCAGGTTGATTCGGGGAACCAGGAGCACCCCGTGTTGTACCTGAGCCAGAAACTTCTGCCGAGGGAAGTGGCATACTCCACCATCAAGAAGGAGTGCCTGGCCATGGTCTGGGCACTGCAACGTTTGCAGCCCTACCTGTACGGGCGCACCTTCAAGGTGGTCACTGACCACAACCCTCTGAGCTGGCTGCACACAGTGTCCGGAACCAATGGTAGGTTGCTACGCTGGAGCCTTGCCCTACAGCAGTATGATTTTGCCGTACAACACAAGAAAGGCAGCAATCATGGGAATGCTGATGGGTTGTCACGGCGTGGCGAACCCGCTGAGGTGCGCATGGCGAATTACCGACAGGTCATGCCTCCTTAGCGCACTCTAAGAGGGGGAGGTGTGATGATACCCTGGACTGGAAGCTCCATTTCTTGTGCTGTTCTAGAACTTTCCACATAGAACTACGACCCCATCGTTTTGCCAGCACAGAGCAAAGCCACCCCCCTCTTCACCCTTGTGCCTGCAGCCTCGCTGAAAGTCACTGTTTGAACGTACAGCTCACTCTATCCTTTAACCCCCACCTCAGGAATTCCTTTGTCTCCAAAACCCCGCAGGATGATCCCATAGCCATTATGAGAATTCATTCTTTTGGTCATAACACGGTGTGAGCTTACGTTAGAGACACTAAAGCTACGGTTTTGAATCATGCATCCATCTGGCGTCGTTCCCGTGGTACTGGTGAACCCGTAACCCCGAGAAATGGAAATCTCTGGTGCACCATGTACTATCTCACCCAAGTTTGGGCTCATTCGAACAGTCATTTCAGAATAAGATCACTGATAGGTCTGCCATTATTCTGCTAGAGTCCCCCGCTGAGTTATGGTCCTTATAACTTTCCAGAGCTTCAAACCATAACTTCTATCCCTGGGAGGTGGCCAGAAAACCATCCCCTTTTGTGAGGTCACCAGCCCACATGTATAAGTCTTGCAGCTAGCCCCCCCCCCGGTCATTCCAGGCTGTGATGACGTGACTAACAGATCTGCAAATGAACTATGATGTGTGGCTCCTCCCCCCCAGCCTGTCTTGCCATGATCTGAGAGCTATGTAAGTGTTTTTCACCTTTAACCCTGTTTTATTTTTAACTGTATTCTACATACTGTTATTGTCTCAGCTTGTTACATCTTTTTAAACTGTATAAACACTGCCTGCAATTTTAGGATTAAACATATAAAATTATTAGTTTGTTTCTCCTGCTCTATAAACGAATTTGCACGTGCCTGAAGTAACTACGCTACTAATTTGGGGTTGCTACGGACCCTCTTGATAAATTGTTCATTAAGTAAATCGTAGCTGGTGGCAGCTAAAAAGAAGGGGTGTAAAGTGTTGAACTGTGGGGTGGCGTTGGCAGTGACGGAGCGGGTTTTATAAGTGTATTGCCTGGCTGCGGCCCGGAGTAATTATAATACCCTCACTGCAGCGTGCCCAATAGCCAGCACTCATCCAAGCGGCCCGTCTGGCGACTAATTATCCTAGGTGCAGTTCCCTGACTGACCTGAGGGTAAGGGGGCGCCAGAGAGCTGCAAGTTCCTAAGTGGAAGTGGGATAATTATAAATCCCTGCAGATTATTCCTGACACATTGGGTCGGACGGCAGCAGCCGTCGTGTGTGTGCCGCGTTTTCGTCACATTTGTGGCAACGGAGGGATCACAAGCCGTGATACCCCGGGCTACCGTGTGGCGGACCGTGTGCCGTTCATCACACTCCTCGAGAGGGCATCCGCCTTAACAATCTTAGTGCCAGGAAGAAAAGAAACCACAAAATTAAAACGTGTGAAAAACAAGGCCCACCTGGCCTGTCTAGGATTAAGTCGCTTGGCTGATTCGAGATAAACCAGATTCTTATGGTCCGTGAGGACCACCACTTGATGTTTGGCTCCTTCCAGCCAATGTCTCCACTCTTCAAAGGCCCACTTCATGGCCAATAACTCCCTATTACCCACGACATAATTACGTTCAGTTGGAGAAACTTTTCGAGAGAAAAAGACACAAGGGTTACTCTTAGAGGTCTCTGGATCTCTTTGGGACAAAACGGCACCTGCCCCAATTTCAGAGGCATCAACCTCCACCTGAAACGGTAGAGAAACATCAGGCTGCCGATGAACAGGAGCAGAAGTGAATCTCTGCTTAAGTTCCTGAAACGCAGAGACTGCCTCAGGAGGCCAGTTCACCACATCAGAACCCTTTTTGGTCAAATCAGTCAATGGTTTAACAATACCGGAGAAATTACCAATAAATTTACGATAAAAATTGGCAAAACCCAAAAATCTCTGAAGAGCCTTTAATGAAGTAGGTTGGACCCAATCACAGATGGCCTGAACCTTGACCGGGTCAATTTAATAACAGACGGAGACAAAATGAATCCCAGAAATGAGACCTTCTGTACGCCAAAAAGACACTTTGATCCCTTTCACATACAGTGCATTCTCTCTCAAAATCTTGAACACAGTCCGATCATGTTTCACATGAGAGTCCCAGTCATTGGAAAAAATCAAGATATCATCAAAATAAACAATCAGAAATTTATCCACAAAATCCCTGAAAATATCATTCATGAAGGATTGGAAGACGGAAGGAGCATTAGTGAGCCCAAAGGGCATCACTAGGTACTCAAAATGCCCCTCTGGGGTATTAAACACCATCTTCCATTCATCCCCGTGCTTAATGCGAATAAGGTTATACGCCCCCCTGAGGTCAAGCTTGGTAAACCAACTAGCACTTTTCACTCTGGAAAACAGGTCAGAAATCAAGGGTATCGGATATTGATACTTCACAGTGATATTGTTCAAGAGACGATAATCAATACACGGCCTTAATGAACCATCCTTTTTGGCCACAAAGAAAAAACCGGCACCCAAGGGTGAAGAGGATGGTCTTATATGACCCTTCTCCAATGACTCCTTGATATAAGATCGCATGGCATCGTGTTCAGGTACAGACAAGTTAAAAAGGCGACCTTTAGGAAATTTACAACCAGGCACTAATTCAATAGAGCAATCATAGCTCCTGTGAGGGGGCAAAGATGCAGATTTACTTTCACTAAATACATCCGAAAAATCAGTCAAAAAGTCAGGAACATCCTGAGACTGGGGAGAGGCAGAAAAAACAGAAGTGTCGGCATTAACACATTGGCAGCCCCAACTGTTCACAGACACAGATTTCCAATCCAAAACAGGATTATGAGACTGTAACCAAGGGAAACCTAGTACAATAATGTCATGCAGATTATACAGCACCAGAAATTTGCAACTCTCCTGATGATCTGGTTCAACCCTCATTATCACCTGAGTAGAAAACTGGGGTTTATTCTCCACCAAAGGGGTAGAATCAATGCCCATTAGGGGAATAGACTTCCGCAGGGGTATCATGGGAAACCCACAACGTTTGGCATAGTCAAAATCCATCAGGTTAATAGCTGCTCCTGAATCAACAAAAGCCTGAGCAGAAAATGTGGACAGGGAGCAAATCAGGGTAACAGTCAACAGAAATTTAGTCTGAACACTACCCAAGACAACTGAGCGTGCAAAACGTCTTCCCCGTTTAGGGCAGACGGAAATAGCATGAGAGGCGTCACCACAGTAGAAACATAACCCATTGCGCTTTCGAAACTCATGTGCCCCAGAAGTCACTCTATCACACTGCATGGGCTCAGAATCTGGCTCACAAGGCAACACTATCTCACGCATACTGTAGCGTCGGCGTCCCTGCCTTCTGCCAGGCAGGGACGCTGTTCCCCTGCAGCAGCGTCCTCTGCCAGGCAGGGACGTCGCCCCCCTTACCCTTCCTCAGCGTCCTCCTTCCGCCCTGCTGGGGCCGCGCGCTCCTTCCCTGCTGCTGGACTTAGGGCGCGCGCCCGCGCCCTCCCCCGCTCTTAAAGGAGCCGCGCGCATTTTTCAAATAAGTCCCCGGCCAATGCCGGAGGACTCCACCCTATATTAAGGGCTTCCTCCTTAATGGAGGTGCCCGAGCAATGTTGTTGTTGCACTGTTTCACTCTGCTTCAGCCCTCAGGTCCCGTTACCAGTTACCTGCCTGTTTCCTGCCCGTTTGCTGTATGCTACCTGTCTGCAAGTCTACCCGGAGGTTCGGACGTCACAAGTGGTGATCCACGGCTATTCCAGAGACTCTTGCCTGCTCACTTGGGAGCGATCATCTGCCATCTGACTGCAGCCCTACCCGGAGGTTCGGACGTCACAAGCGGTGATCCCCGGCTATTCCAGAGACTCTTGCCTGCTCACTTGGGAGCGATCATCTGCCATCTGACTGCAGCCCTACCCGGAGGTTCGGACGTCACAAGCGGTGATCCCGGCTGTTCCAGAGACTCTCGCCTGCTCACTTGGGAGTGTCCATCCGCCATCTGCCTGCTAGCCTACCGGGAGGCTTCACCATCTCAGGTCGTATATACCTGTCCATCTAGAGACTGCCCCGGTTACTTGCTGTGACAACCTGCCTGTCAATCCAGAGGCTGCCCCGGTCACTTGCCGTGACAACCTGCCTGTCTATCCAGAGACTACCCCGGTCACTTGCCGTGACAACCTGCCTGTCAATCCAGAGACTGCCCCGGTCACTTGCCGTGACAACCTGCCTGTCAATCCAGAGACTGCCCCGGTCACTTGCCGTGACAACCTGCCTGTCTATCCAGAGACTGCCCCGGTCACTTGCCGTGACAACCTGCCTGTCAATCCAGAGACTGCCCCAGTCACTTGCCGTGATCCTTTCCCGTAAAACCAGAGACTGCCCCGTCACTTGCTGTGACTTCCTGTCCGTCTCCCTGGGCGCCACCCGCTCTCTTACAAGTATAACCTTCTTGTATAAATAAAGCTCAGAGGTTCCACCTACCTGACCCGTTACAGTTTGCTCGGGCCATGGAACCCGGTGGCACCCAAACCCCTTCGCTATCTGACCTGTGTCATGAACTGTCTCGTCAGAGGTCTCAACAGGAGTCCATCCTGGGTCATCTGCGGTGTGTTAATTCCCGCCTGGACACTCTGAATACTTCCCCGACAACCACCGCGAGCACCATGACTCGCAATCTGGCAGTTCCGCTGCTTACCAACTCCGTGGTTTCTATTCCAGGACCTCGACTTTCAGCCCCTCCTCGGTTTGGAGGCGACCCTGCTCTGGCTCGGGGTTTCATCAATCAATGTACCCTGCATTTTGAACTCCTGGCACACCAGTTTAACTCTGACCGGGCCAAAATTGCCTTCATCATGTCACATCTCACCGGAGAGGCCCTGGCCTGGCTAAATCCTCTTTGGGAGAGAGAAGATCCTCTGGTGTCTAACCTGTCTGCTTTTCTCTTAGCCTTCCGGAAGGTATTCGATGAACCCGGACGGAAGACCTCCTCTGCATCATCTCTGCTGCGTCTTCGTCAGGAGAGTCTCACCGTGGGTCAATATGCCATAAGGTTTCGTACCCTTGCCTCAGAGCTGGCTTGGGATAATGACGCTCTGATAGCTGTCTTCTGGGAGGGCCTGTCCGGCCGCATTAAAGATGAACTTGCCGGTCGGGACATTCCAACCTCTCTCGATGACCTAATAACTCTGGCCAATCGAATTGATCTACGGTTCCAGGAGCTAGCCAAAGAGGTCACCCGTGAGAGAAGGTTTCCTCGCCTAGCTCCTTCATTTCAGAGACCTGTAACTCCTTCCGTATCTCCTCAAGTGCCCCCGGCAGAGCCCATGCAGGTCGACCAGACCAAGATGGTCAAAGCCCGTCAGGACTCACGCCGTGCTGAGGGGAGTTGCTTCTACTGTGGCAGTAAGGAGCACCGGATCCGTACCTGCCCAGAGAGGTCGGGAAACGCCTGTGTCTAGGTTCGCTCGGAGAGGTCCATCTAGACAAGAATAAATCCTCTTCATCTCTGCTGCTGTCTGTCTCGATTCTCCTCGGTGAGAACCGTTACTTCGAACTAGCCCAACTTGATTCTGGAGCAGCTGGGAATCTCGTCTCACAGGCTCTGGTAGAGAAATATCGCATTCCCACCAAACCTCTGCTTGAACCAGTATCTGTTGCTGCTGTAGATGGGGGTCTTCTACCACGTCCCATCCAGCTTATCACCGAGGCTATAACCCTGCAGGTGGGAATGTTACATTCTGAGAGTATCTCATTTCATGTTCTACCTGGACTCTCTCACGCTTTCTTACTAGGTCTGCCTTGGCTCCAAAAGCATGCACCCGTGCTAGACTGGCAGACTGGAGAGATTCTTCGCTGGGGACAGGACTGTCATCAAACGTGTCTGGTGCCTGTTCATCCTGTCCGTCCTTCTCCTACACCTGCTAATCTACCAGGACTCCCGATTCCATATTGGTCTTTCGCTGATGTCTTTAATAAAAAGGAAGCAGAGACATTACCCCACACAGACCGTATGATTGCCCGATCGACCTGCTACCTGGTACTACGCCTCCCCGTGGGCGTATTTACCCATTGTCCGCTGCTGAGACCAGGTCGATGTCCGAATATATCGAGGAGAACTTGGCCAAAGGATTCATCCGGAAATCTACCTCCCCAGCGGGAGCAGGTTTCTTCTTCGTAAAAAAGAAAGACGGATCTCTCCGTCCCTGTATTGACTACAGAGGCTTAAATTTGATCACGGTGAAGAATAAGTACCCTCTTCCGCTCATTCCAGAATTGTTTGATCGACTTAGAGGGGCGAGAATCTTCACCAAACTGGATCTTCGTGGGGCATACAACCTGGTTCGTATCCGTCGGGGAGATGAATGGAAGACGGCATTCAACACCCGGGACGGCCACTACGAGTATTTGGTGATGCCCTTTGGTCTCTGTAATGCTCCAGCAGTCTTTCAGGAGTTGGTCAATGACATCTTTCGGGACCTCCTCTACTCTTGCGTTGTGGTGTACCTAGACGATATCTTGGTCTTCTCTCCGGACCTCCAGTCTCACCGGAGGGATGTTCGTCAGGTTCTGCTCAGGCTCAGGCAGAATCACCTCTTCGCCAAATATGAGAAGTGCCTCTTTGAGCAGACCTCGCTTCCGTTTTTGGGCTACATCATTTCTCAGACAGGCCTACGAATGGATCCGGAGAAACTGTCCGCCATCGAGAAGTGGTCTCGACCGGAGGGGTTGAAGGCCATTCAGCGGTTCCTGGGATTCGCCAACTATTACCGCCTCTTCATACCGCACTTCTCTTCCAGGACTGCTCCAATCTCCGCGCTCACCCGCAAGGATGCTAACCCCAAACAGTGGACGCCGCAAGCAGAGGAGGCCTTTCTTTCCTTAAAACAGGCCTTCTCTTCCGCTCCAGTGCTGCATCGCCCGGACAGCAACAAGCAGTTCTTCCTGGAGGTGGACGCTTCCTCCTCTGGAGCCGGAGCGGTACTCACTCAAAAATCTTCATCCGGGAGGATGGTATCCTGCGGCTTCTTCTCCAAACTCTTCTCCTCCTCCGAGCGCAACTACTCCATAGGAGACCGAGAGTTATTGGCCATCAAGTTGGCATTGGAGGAGTGGCGTTACCTACTCGAGGGGGCTCTTCATCCGGTAATCATTTACACGGACCACAAGAATCTGGCTTACCTCCAGCATGCTCAGAGACTTAACCCTCGCCAAGCCCGGTGGTCCTTGTTTTTTGCCCGCTTCGATTTTCTCTTGCATTTTCGCCCGGCTGACAAGAACGTCAAGGCTGATGCCTTGTCCCGGTCTTTCCTGGTGTCAGATCTCGAGGAAGAACCTAAACATATCATCGATCCCGCCAGAGTGATGCGGGTGGCTCCCGTGAGTCTAAATCGTCTCCCTCCTGGTAAGACGTTCGTATCAGTAACCGACCGGAAGAGAATCCTACACTGGGGTCATTCGTCTAAACTAGCTGGCCACGCTGGTCAGAAAAAGACCCTCCAACTCATAACCCGGCATTATTGGTGGCCTACCCTGCACAAGGACGTAATAGACTTTGTATCTGCTTGTGTCTCCTGTGCCCGCAACAAAGTTCCGAGACACCTGCCTGCCGGCCGTCTTCTTCCGCTTCCTGTACCCGCTGCCCCCTGGCAGCATATAGCCATGGACTTCATAACAGATCTGCCCGTTTCTGCCGGTTGTACGGTCATTTGGGTGGTCGCTGACCGCTTTTCCAAGATGGCTCACTTCATTCCTCTGCCAGGTCTTCCGTCTGCACCCGAGTTGGCTAAAGACTTTATCCGCCACATCTTCCGTCTCCATGGTCTGCCTCGTCACATTGTGTCGGATCGTGGGGTACAGTTCACCTCACGTTTCTGGAGAGCCACTTGTAAGTTGTTAGACGTCACCTTGGATTTCTCCTCCGCTTACCACCCGCAGTCCAATGGACAAGTTGAGCGAATCAATCAGAATCTGACCAGTTATCTCCGGCACTTCGTTAATGCCGATCATTCTGACTGGGTGGAGCTCCTGCCTTGGGCCGAATTCTCTTACAATAATCACGAGAGCGAATCTTCCTCCAAGTCTCCGTTTTTTGTAGTCTTCGGTCAGCACCCTCGGATCCCTGTTCCTGTCACCATCTCTGTGGCAATCCAGCTGCGGAATCTCTGGTTAGAGAATTTTCCTCCATATGGAGAGTACCCGATCCGCACTCATTCAGTCATCCGAGCGTATGAAGAGACATGCTGACAAAAGACTCTGGATCCTCCTCAATTCCGTCCTGGGATAAGGTCTGGCTTTCGTCCAAGTATGTCCGGCTCAAGATTCCTTCCTACAAGTTAGGCCCTCGGTTCATCGGTCCCTTTGAGATCATCAGTCAGATCAACCCGGTGTCCTATAAATTGAAACTCCGGGCCAATTTGCGCATTCCTAACTCTTTCCATGTATCTCTCCTCAAACCGGTGGTACTTAACTCTTTTTTCAAGTCTACAGGTACACCTCCTGCTCCAGTGTCTGCTGACGATGAATTTGAGGTAGAGAACATTCTGGCCACCAAAAGGGTAGGAAGAAAGACTTATTTTTTGGTGGATTGGAAGGGGTTTGGTCCTGAGGAGAGAACGTGGGAGCCTCGGGAGAACATCCATGCCCCTCTCATCCTAGCTAAATTTCTTTCTGGCCTAAAAGGGGGGGGGGTGGCGGCGCCTCTTGAGGCGGGGGTTCCTGACGCGCGTCCCTGCCGAGGCAGGGACGCGCTTCCCTGCCTCAGCGTCTCCTCCTGCCACGGCAGGGACCGTCGCGCTCCTTCCCTCCTGACTAGGCGCGCTCCTCCGCCCTGCTAGGGCCGCGCGCTTTTCTATCCCTGCATGCGGATGGCCGCACCCGGCCTCCCCCTTTAATAGGAGCCGAGCAATTTGTTTCAATAGTCACCTGCTTGCAGCTCCACCCGTTACAGGTTACCTCCCTTTGCAGTGCCAGCATTTGTTGTATGCACTGTTCACTCGCTCAGCCCGAGGTTCGTTACCAGTTGATCCACTGCTATTCCTGCCCATTGCGTATCTACCACTGACCGCAAGCCCTACCCGGAGGTTCGGAGTCGCAAGTGGTGATCCACGGCTATTCCAGAGACTCTTGCCTGCTCACTTGGGAGCGATCATCTGCCATCTGACTGCAGCCCTACCCGGAGGTTCGGACGTCACAAGCGGTGATCCCCGGCTGTTCCAGAGACTCTCGCCTGCTTACTTGGGAGTGTCCATCCGCCATCTGCCTGCTAGCCTACCGGGAGGCTTCACCATCTCAGGTCGTATATACCTGTCCATCTAGAGACTGCCCCGGTTACTTGCTGTGACAACCTGCCTGTCAATCCAGAGGCTGCCCCGGTCACTTGCCGTGACAACCTGCCTGTCTATCCAGAGACTACCCCGGTCACTTGCCGTGACAACCTGCCTGTCAATCCAGAGACTGCCCCGGTCACTTGCCGTGACAACCTGCCTGTCTATCCAGAGACTGCCCCGGTCACTTGCCGTGACAACCTGCCTGTCAATCCAGAGACTGCCCCGGTCACTTGCCATGACAACCTGCCTGTCTATCCAGAGACTGCCCCGGTCACTTGCCGTGACAACCTGCCTGTCAATCCAGAGACTGCCCCAGTCACTTGCCGTGATCCTTTCCCGTATAACCAGAGACTGCCCCGTCACTTGCCGTGACTTCCTGTCCGTCTCCCTGGGCGCCACCCGCTCTCTTACAAGTATAACCTTCTTGTATAAATAAAGCTCAGAGGTTCCACCTACCTGACCCGTTACACATACCTCTGCGCTCACGCAAACATCTGTCAATTTGAATAGCCAATGACATAGAATCATTGAGACCAGAGGGAGCAGGGTATCCCACCATAACATCCTTTACATTCTCTGACAGCCCCTTCCGAAAAAGGGCTGCCAAAGCATCATCATTCCATTTGGTCAGGACTGCCCACTTTCGGAATTTCTGACAGTACAACTCAGCGTCTTCAAGACCCTGATTTAATGCCAAAAAGGTTTTTTCAGCTTGATCAGTGACATTAGGTTCATCGTACAATAACCCCAGAGCCTGAAAAAATACATCAATATCATTCAAAACAGGATCCCCAGGTGTCAGGGAAAAAGCCCAATCCTGAGGATCGCCGCGCAGGAGAGAGATGACAATTTGAACCTGCTGTGCTGCGTTCCCTGAGGACTTAGGCTTTAAGGCAAAAAACAACTTACAGTTATTTTTGAAATTCAGAAATTTAGCCTGATCCCCCAAAAACAAATCTGGCATGGGAATCCTAGGTTCTACAACCGGCATCCTAGCAAGATAGGCAGCAATACTCCGAACCTCAGTGGCAAGCTGATCCAGACAACTGTGCAAGCTCCATTGAGAGAAAAAAAAATCCTCCTCAGCACCCAGAGAAACAGAGGGAAAAAAAAAATCTCTGACAACTCTGACAATCTTTTTTCTTTCCACACTATTTTTCCCTTCTGTGAGTACCATATACTTTTCAGTTTTGGGCCGGTGATACTGTTATGTTTTGGTAGCTGAGGAGAGTAAGCAAAAACGGCAATACACGAGAGAGGCTGGAACCTATTGGATTGAAGTAACCTGAACTAACCACACAACTAGAGGTAGCCGTGGAGTGTTCCTACATTGAACCTAGACGCCTCGTCACAGCCTGAGAGATAACTACACCTAAAGGCAGAAAGATGAAAGCTATCTGCCCCGGAGCAGATCCGCAAAGAAAACAGGAAGCCCCCAAACATATAATGGCGGTTAGACAAGAAGAAAAACGGACACAGACAGAAAATAGAATGAGCAAACACTGGGGCTCAATCTGTCTAGACAGAAAAGTACAGGAAAGGATACTCACTGCAATCCAAAAAAAACCCTAAAAAATACCAGCTCTACTGATTGCAAAAACACCTGAGATCACACGATCTCTACCACCTAAATCAGTTCTCTGGTGTTACAAACTAAGCCGCAGCCACTGAAAAAATAGGAAAAATCAAATGAACAAACAACAGTGGCTCTAGATAAACTGAGTGTAAGGTTCTTTGTATATGTTCTTGAAACTCAGTTTTTCCGTCAGCCATTTTGCTTTCTGTCTTGCTGCAGCTATCTTGCCCTCAGTCAATATGGAGTTTTCAGCTTTCATGTTCCCGCCCTGATTCTCTCCCTCTTGCTTCTTAAGCAGCCACAGCTGAGCAATCAGTGCTTCTGAATCTAGCCTGCAGTGAACCTGTGACCTGACTCCTGGAAGCCTTGGACTATGTACTCCAGCTATTCCTACTGAGGAACTCTGAACACTTGTGGACTCTGGAACCCTGCTCTTTGAAAGATCCACGTTTGCATGGACTTACGGTAACAGAGAAGAAGATCCTGAACCTGTTGTGGAGAGTGATTGTTGAGCTTAAGTTACTCTGGCCTGCTGTGTCTCCTGCTTCTGTATCTGCAAACTGTGTGACTATTTTTGCCACTTGTATGAAGTAATACAAGACCTTCTATATCAAACCTGTGTCTCATGTATTTTCATCGCACCCAAGCACAAGACGCTATATGAACTGTACTACATACATTACAAGATTCAGAAGCCAAACGTTAGTGTCTGCTGGGTCTGGGAAGGCTGGGTCTGCTGTAACTGTGGATATCAGACGTCCAGTTGTACTTTCTGTGATGACAGTGGTTGTGACTTCTCACAACCATTCCAGGTGAGCAATTCCCTTAAGTTTTTTTTCTGCAGTGTTACCACGGGTAAACACTATTGTTTTTTTTTTCTCTTCCCTCTTTTGTGTCTGCTGTAACTGTGGATATCAGATGTCCGGTTGAACTTTCTGTGATGATAGTGGTTGTGACTTCTCACAACCATTCCAGGTGAGCAGTTCCCTTAATTTTTTTTTCTCTTTGCAGTGTTACCACAGGTAAACACTATTGTTTTTTTTTTTTCTTTTCTCCTCTCCTTCCAGTACTCCTGTCTTAAAAGATCTGGAAAATGGAGGCCCGCATAAAGGAACTTTGCGGAGTGACTGATAATATCCTTGCAGATTTACAGACTATAAAAACCCGTTTTACAAACCTACAGGACCTCACTAATCACAATTTGCAAGTGTTTGGACAGACTGCCCAGGATTTGCGAGCCAGGATTGAGGTTCTAGAGGAGCGAGTCCAGGCTCCTGCCGTAGCCCCAAGTTCTGGGATTCCCAAGTTGCCCCCTTTTCGTTTTGGCGGTGAACGTGAAAAATTCAGGGGATTTATTAACCAATGCAATCTGTTTTTTTCTGCACACGCTTCACAATTTCCCACTGAACGATCTAAAGTGCTTACTATAATTATGTTACTTACCAACAAGGCTTTGATGTGGCAAACCCTCTGATTGAGACTGAGGATGAATGTTTGGATCATCTTGATGCTTTCATTTCAGCCATGGGGCAGGTGTTTGATGACCCCAATCGAGATGCAACAGCTGAAGCAGCCATGTTAACTTTGCGCCAAGGTAAGCACTCGGTAGCTGAATATGCCTTGGATTTCAGGAGATGGGCCCTTGATACCACCTGGGACAGTTCCGCCAAAAAATCTATTTTTCGAAAGGGGTTGTCTCCACTAATTAAGGATGAACTTGCTCGTGCCGACCCTCCCACTGCGTTAGGTGACTTTATTAACTACTGCATCCGTATTGATGCTCGCCTGACTGAACGCAGGCAAGAGAGATGGTTCGAAAGCAATTGTACTAACCTTTTCCTACCTTCCTCCCCAGCTAAGGAACCTTTGAGTAGGATCACACGGGAACCTGAACCTGAACCCATGCAGGTAGACTCTTTACAACGACGGGTTAGTGATGCACGCAAGGAACATCGTTTTAAGGAAAATCTATGTTTCTATTGTGGTAAGTCAGGGCACTTCATTATAAACTGCCCCAGCCGTTCTCGTAAGACTACTGCAGCACTCATTCACTGTGAGTGTTGCGAGAGGAGATCTGTCAGGTCCGAGCCTCAGGCTCCAGAGAGATCTGCAGCAACAGATCTTGATTTCTCGGACTTAAACTCCGTTACTTCTGAGGACGATGACTGTGTAAACGCTGCAATTTTTCAAGTTTCCTCAGCGGTGTCCCAGCTGAGTTGTAGGAAAAACAATTCTCATTGCTTCCTTTCCATCAAACTCTGGGTTAACTCAGTCTGGGTGTCTAGCTCTGCTATGATCGACTCAGGGGCAAGTGGGAATTTTATGGATGTCTCCTTTGCTCTGAAACAGGGGATACGTTCAGTGAAGAAGGCTACTCCATTACAGATGGAAACTGTGGATGGCTCCCTGCTGACCTCTGGACCAGTGGATCAGGAAACGGAGCCTTTAAGGGTCCTTATGGGTAAAGATCATCAAGAGAAACTGTCCTTTATGCTTATCTCTTCTCCCCACTTTCCCATTATTCTAGGGCTACCATGGCTGCAGGCTCAGAACCCTACCATTAACTGGGAGACCAAGGAATTACACTTTCCAGAGAAACAGATGAGTCCAGAAGTTTCAGCTTGCTCTGTTCCTAAAGGAACCATGTCAGTCCCTGAACTACCAGCTGTATACCAGGACTATGTGGATCTATGTGACAAGAAGAACGCTGACCAGCTTCCCCCTCACCGTCCATATGATTGTCCAATTGAATTATTGCCTGGAGCAGAGATACCTTTTGGTAAGATCTACCCCCTGGCGGGGCCTGAGCTAAAGGCTTTAAAGGATTATGTAAGGAAAAGGTTGTCGCCATTTTGTATAGGGCCTGTACCAGCCTCCATTTTGTCAGTTCACACAGCCACAGACTTTTAGCTACACATTGCCTATTAGCATATCCAGTACGACAGGTTTTGATGCCCACTAGGAATCAATAGGCCTTTACATGCTAATTAGTCTAGGCCAGTGACTGAATGAGATGTTCAGTCGTATGGTAAATAGCCCAAGCTCAGGCATTGTTTCCTGTTCCATATGAATTGCAGGCCAATTAATATGCGTGCTTCAAAGCAATGGGGATGGGCCTAGCAGGTCTAAAAAACTAGCCATGACCAGGCTGCTGGTCATTCCTTTTCACACACAGAAGCCAAGAAGATGGTCTAGGAAAGACCAAGGGACTATTCAGGAACGGAAGACTGTACCTGGGAATGGCAGAGCTAAGGCCTTCCCAAGACCATAATACCCGGTAATATTGATCCATAGCTTATACCTTTTAGCCTTGTACATTATTGTTGTATTTTTACTCTGACTGCCATTCCATTGTAATTACGTTGTATAGCTTTACTGTATATTTTTGTAATTATCTAGTGCGCCCTTAAGGCAAATTAAACCATAAAATTAATCTTGGGCTGATGCTTTTACTCTGATCACGAATCTTAGAATACCCAGTGGGTAGCAGGACACCTTCCCCGGCGGCCATTTGCTCTAGGTGCAGTTCTCTTACTGACCTGAGAGACAAAGGGGGGCGCCGGAGAGCTGTACCTGTGGAGTTACGTCCCATTGGTGACGTGGGAGGAAAGGGATCGTCCGTCACATTTGGTAGCGGCGGTGGTATCAGAAGCTGTGATACCCGGGCTACCGTGTGGCGGCCGGCTGAGTTCCTCACAAATTGGTGGCAGCGGTGGGATCAGAGTAATAGTGTGCGGGGACCCCTACTCCCAGACACTAGAGACTACCAGCAGTACTTTCCCTGCTGGGGTCTTAAGGTCAGCCCAGCACTAGACGGTCAGAGTGTAAATATAACAAGTTGTGTGCAAGGTCAGGGTTGCAGCTGTGTTTCAGTGACCAAAGGTTCCCAAGATGGCGGAAGGCACCAGGAGTAGGGCAAAGGGGGAGGCCAATGCTGTGGTCTATGATGAGTTCGATACCGATGGAGGCAAGGGGAGCTCAGCCAGGGCTCCCCAAGGAGCCCGACCCCCGTGCTCAGTCTCACAGTGGACTGCCCACCCCCTGCCCGTCCCAGCCTGTCCAGATCGGAGACCCTCTTCCAAGCGGCTATGGCGCAGCTCGAGGCTGGTAATGACGCTGCCTATGAAAGACTCCTGGTGGCGGCAGAGACAGCAGCAGAGCGTGAGCAAGCAGCGGCAGAGAAAGCAGCAGAGCGTGAGCGAGCAGAACGCCGTGAAGCTGCGGAGCGTGAGCAAGCAGCGGCAGAGAGAGCAGCGGAGCGGGAGCATGCAGCGGCAGAGAGAGCAGCGGAGCGCCGGCACCGACTGGAGATGGCTCAGCACGGGCCCCCACTGGATGCACCAGGCCCACTGGAGACAAGGGCTCCCAAGGTCCGGGCGGAGGACTTTCCCTTGCTTGAAAAGGATGGAGACCTGGATTCCTTTTTGCTGGCTTTTGAGAGGACATGCCTCCAACATCATCTGGCCCTGGATCAGTGGGCAAGGTACCTGACCCCCCGTTTGAGGGGTAAGTCCCTGGAAGTTTTGGGGGACTTACCTGCCGGGGAGGAGCAGGACTACAACAGCATCAAGCGGGCCCTGATCCAGCACTACAACCTCACCCCGGAGTCGTACCGCAGGAAGTTCAGGAGCCTGCAGCGGGGTTCAAAGGACACCTGGACCGACCACATGCGGGCCCTGTTGAGAGCTGCGGAGCACTGGACCTCGGGTCTAGAGCTCACTACCCGCCAGGAGGTCCAGGAACTGTTTGTCGTGGAGCAATTTTTGTGGAACTGCCCAGAGGACCTCCAGCAGTTCCTCCGTGACCGGAAACCAAAGGGGGCTTCTGCTACAGCTGCCCTGGCAGACGAGTATGCCAACAACAGGGCGCCGGAGCCAAAGAAGCCTGCCAGCAGCACCTGGAGAGGGGGTAAGCCCAATCCTGCCCCAGCCCCATATCCAGCCCCCAGAGTGCAAGGGGCGTACCCCCCTGCTGACCTCTCCAGGCCAGGAACAGACCCCAGACGTTGCCATAATTGCAATCAGCCAGGACACTTTAAGGCTGCATGTCCCCAGCGCCAGAAGGCCCCATCCCTGTCCCAGAAACCGTCCACTGTTTTGTGTGTGGGAGGGGGTGGTGGGAGGTCCCTAGACAATTACCAACCCGTCACCATCGGCCGCTCAGCGGTCATGGGACTGCGGGACACAGGCGCTGAACGAACCCTGGTACGCCCTGAGGTGGTGTCCCCTCAAGACTTGGTACCTGGGAAAACCCTTTCCGTCTCCGGAATTGGAGGCGTTGAACCGGCGCTGCCCGTTGCCAAGGTGTATTTGGATTGGGGTGCCGGGAGGGGGATGCGGGAGGTGGGAGTAACGCCGAATATTCCTGCAAATGTGTTGCTTGGGACCGATTTGGGGCGGCTAGTGTCCCAGTATGTGGCCACTGAACCCCCAAGTCCGGCTCCCCAAGAATGTCATGACTCTACTGTGAATGCTAATGTTAATGTATTGAATGTGCCTCCAACAGTGGAGGAGGGAGTGAAACCTGATGGTAAGCCATGCACTGACACTACACACACAGGGCTCACAGTGAGGACAGGTGAGGAGGCTGTAGGGAGAGCTCAGAGGTGGAGGGAGGGGCTGCTATGGGCAGTGTAGGGCCCCTAAGTGAATCCAGCCTGCTGAGTCTAGGGCCCCTGCAGGAAGAGGAACAGGCCATGGGGGGAGGGGGTGTCCCGGGAGAGGAGCCACCAGGTAGGACCCCAGGTCAGGAGTTCCCCACATCCGGGATGTCAGGAAGTCAGGGAAGTCTGCCTGACCCGGCGACTTGGTCAGAGGAGGAGGGAAAGCAGGCGCTACCCGTGGTCTCAGCGGTCGTGGCCGCTGTTACCAGGAGTGGGAGCGCTGAAGCCCAAGGAGCCTCGCGGAGGTCCGACGGTTTCCCCCTCTCTGACCAAGTGGCTGCCGAGTCAGACAGTAGCCAGGAGACAGATCCCGGGGAACTGACAGAGGACAGGGCAGTTTCGTCAATTCTTGCCATATCTAGTCAGGGATTTCAGGCAGCGTTGGAAGCTGACCCTAGCCTGAAGACTCTCAAGGAACAGGCGGCACAGCCTCCCCTGGAGTCCGACCGCGAGCGAGTGGTCTGGGACCAGGGACGGCTGTACCGGGTAACGGTCCAGCAGGGTTCACCGGAGGCGTGGCCCAGGGACCGACAGTTAGTGGTGCCCCATCCGTTCAGGGCGGAATTGTTGCGGATCGCACACGAGATTCCAATGGCCGGACACTTAGGGATCACTAAAACCAGGGCCAGGCTAGCTCAGCATTTCTACTGGCCTGGAATGAGGACCGAGGTGATAGCCTACTGCCGTTCGTGTGACACCTGTCAGAGGGTGGGGAAGGCGGGGCCGCGCCCCAAAGCCCCACTGGTAACTCTGCCCATCATCGAAGAGCCTTTCTCGAGGGTGGCTGTGGATCTCATTGGACCTCTGTCCACTCCCAGCCGCTCCGGGAAATGCTTCACACTAACGGTAGTGGACTATGCCACCCGGTACCCGGAGGCGGTAGCTTTGTCGTCCATTCGGGCCGACAAAGTGGCCACTGCCTTACTGGAGATTTTCTCCAGAGTGGGGTTTCCCAAGGAAATGCTCACCGACCGAGGGACCCAGTTCATGTCGCAGCTGATGGAGTCTCTCTGTAAGCAGGTACAGGTGCAACATCTGGTGGCCAGCCCGTATCACCCACAGACCAATGGCTTGTGTGAGCGGTTCAATGGCACCTTAAAGCAGATGCTGAAGATGTTGGTCGACTCCCACGGGAGAGACTGTGAGCGGTATCTCCCACACCTGCTGTTTGCCTACCGGGAGGTTCCACAGGCCTCAACGGGTTCCCCCTTTGAGCTTCTGTACGGGCGACGTGTACGGGGGCCCCTTGCTCTGGTGAAGGAAGCATGGGAAGGGGATTTAGCCACCCCTGGAGTGTCGGTCATTGAGTATGTCGTGCGCTTCCGGGACCGAATGATGGCCTTGACGCGGCTGGTGCATGACAATATGGCCCAAGCTCAGGCTGACCAGAAGCGATGGTACGACCAGAATGCTTGTGAGCGGACCTACCAGGTGGGTCAAAAGGTGTGGGTACTGGTCCCCGTACCACAAAACAAGCTTCAGGCGGCCTGGGAGGGTCCATACCTCGTGCACGAGCAGCTCAACGCCGTCACCTACCTGGTCACCCTGGACCACGCCCGTGGAAGGAGGAAGGCCTTCCATGTGAACATGATGAAGGCCCATCATGAGCGGGAGGCTTATGCCCAACCAGTGTGCAACCTTTCAGAGGACAGAGAGTCAGAAATCCTCGTGGATCTGCCACCGTAGCCAAAGAGAGGGTGCGGTAGGGCGCACGGGGAACACAGGAATGTGATACCCCCTAGCGCCCTCAAAAGCAGGGAGGTGTAAGGAAAAGGTTGTCGCCATTTTGTATAGGGCCTGTACCAGCCTCCATTTTGTCAGTTCACACAGCCACAGACTTTTAGCTACACATTGCCTATTAGCATATCCAGTACGACAGGTTTTGATGCCCACTAGGAATCAATAGGCCTTTACATGCTAATTAGTCTAGGCCAGTGACTGAATGAGATGTTCAGTCGTATGGTAAATAGCCCAAGCTCAGGCATTGTTTCCTGTTCCATATGAATTGCAGGCCAATTAATATGCGTGCTTCAAAGCAATGGGGATGGGCCTAGCAGGTCTAAAAAACTAGCCATGACCAGGCTGCTGGTCATTCCTTTTCACACACAGAAGCCAAGAAGATGGTCTAGGAAAGACCAAGGGACTATTCAGGAACGGAAGACTGTACCTGGGAATGGCAGAGCTAAGGCCTTCCCAAGACCATAATACCCGGTAATATTGATCCATAGCTTATACCTTTTAGCCTTGTACATTATTGTTGTATTTTTACTCTGACTGCCATTCCATTGTAATTACATTGTATAGCTTTACTGTATATTTTTGTAATTATCTAGTGCGCCCTTAAGGCAAATTAAACCATAAAATTAATCTTGGGCTGATGCTTTTACTCTGATCACGAATCTTAGAATACCCAGTGGGTAGCAGGACACCTTCCCCGGCGGCCATTTGCTCTAGGTGCAGTTCTCTTACTGACCTGAGAGACAAAGGGGGGCGCCGGAGAGCTGTACCTGTGGAGTTACGTCCCATTGGTGACGTGGGAGGAAAGGGATCGTCCGTCACATTTGGTAGCGGCGGTGGTATCAGAAGCTGTGATACCCGGGCTACCGTGTGGCGGCCGGCTGAGTTCCTCACAAATTACATAGACGAAAATGTAGCCAAGGGCTTCATACGCCCCTCTTCATCTCCTGCAGGTGCACCCATCTTCTTTGTGAAGAAGAAAGATGGATCTCTGAGACCCTGCATAGACTATAGGGAACTCAATAAGGTTACTATTAGAAACCGTTATCCATTGCCTTTAATCCCTGAGTTATTGGAGAGAGTGCGGCATGCCAAAATTTTCTCTAAATTGGATCTCCGTGGGGCCTATAACTTGGTCCGTATTAGACCTGGGGATGAGTGGAAGACTGCATTCAGGTCATTCTATGGACACTTTGAATATCTAGTTATGCCTTTTGGTCTGAGTACCGCCCCAGCCACTTTCCAACACTTGGTGAATGACATCTTCAGGGATCTCCTAGATACATTTGTGGTGATTTATTTGGATGATATTCTAATTTTTTCTAATTCCACAGAGGAACATCATGGACATGTGAGAATGGTCTTGGAACGTCTTAAGACAAAACCATCTTTACATCAAACTTGAAAAGTGTGAATTCCATAGGACCGAAATTCAATTTCTGGGGTATGTACTGTCTACACAAGGAATTAGTATGGATGGAAGCAAGACCCAAGCCATCAAGGATTGGCCAAGTCCTAGAAATGTGAAGGAGGTGCAGTGCTTCATCGGGTTTGCCAACTTCTATAGACGTTTCATTAGGAATTTCTCTGAGGTAGTGTCACCTATCACCCAACTTACCCGGAAAGAGTCTAGGTTCTCCTGGACTCCCCAAGCCCAGGAAGCATTTTCCCGTCTGAGAGATAAATTTACCACTGCACCTATCTTGGTACATCCCAACCCCGAACTTGCCTTCATAATAGAGGTGGATGCTTCAGATTGTGCCGTTGGAGCTATACTCTCTCAAAGAACAGGTGAGAAGAATGTCTTGCATCCCTGTGCCTTCTTTTCCCAGCAGTTGTCTTCGGCTGAGAGGAACTACGATGTGGGCAATAGAGAGTTGTTGGCCATTATTGCCGCCTTCAAAGAATGGAGACACCTTCTTCAGGGAGCTGCACAACAAATAGTCGTCCTGACAGACCATCGCAACCTTGAATTTATCAGGTCGGCTAAATGCCTGACTCCTCGCCAGGCTCGCTGGAATCTTTTCTTAAACCAATTTAATTTTGTTATTTCTTATAGACCAGGATCACGCAATGGAAAGGCTGATGCACTCTCTAGGATTCATTCAGCAGAGACCCGTCCACTTACTCCTCCTAAGACTATTCTTCCTGACTCTAGATTCCTGGGAGTGATTCATAATCAAGACCTACTTAAGGACATCAAGGAAGCATACCATGCGGATTCCTTGTTGGCACAACCCCAAGGGACGTAAGTCTTGTCTTTAAGAATGGTGTGTGGATTCAGGGACAACGTCTGTATATTCCTGAAACAGTCAGATTGAGAGTATTGCAACTTATTCACGATTCCAAGATAGCTGGGCATAGAGGAATTCTAAAAACACAGGAATTTCTTTCTCGTTTCTTTTGGTGGCCCACTTGCAGGAAGGATGTTTTAAACTATGTCACTTCATGTGAAGTCTGTGCAAGATGCAAAACACCTCGCTCCTCACCAACTGGTCTGTTGCAACCTCTTCCCACCCTGTCCCGTCCGTGGGGATCCATTTCTATGGACTTCATTGTGGAGTTACCAACCTCTCAAGGGAAGAACACCATTCTAGTGGTGGTTGACCGTCTAACAAAAGCAGCTCATTTTATCCCTTGTGTCGGTTTACCCACTGCAAAACAGACATCATATTTGATGATTAAAGATGTGTTTCGCTTACATGGAGTACCGGATGAGGTTATTTCGGATCGAGGGGTGCAATTCACTTCTAGATTTTGGCAAAATTTCTGTGCAGCATTGGACATTAAAGTAAACCTTTCTTCTGCTTTTCATCCCCAGACTAATAGACAGACCGAACGAACCAATCAAACCCTGGAGCTGTATCTTCGCTGCTTTATCTGCCACCTACAGGATGATTGGGTGGATCTACTTCCATTAGCTGAGTTCTCTTATAACAACTCTCAGAGTGCCTCCACTAAGCAGTCTCCTTTTTACTCCAATCTAGGTTATCATCCTAACATTCTACCACGATTTCCCATAGAAACGCCTTTACCAGCAGTGGCGGAAAGAATCACGTCTTTACAGAAGAATATGGATCTTCTAAAAGAGAATCTGGAATCGGCTCAGGAAAGGTACAAGAAAGCAGCAGATAAATTTCGTAAACCTGCACCAGCTTTCAAGGTAGGAGACCTGGTCTGGCTGTCAACCAGAAATCTTAAGTTAAAGATTCCATCATCTAAGTTGGGACATAAGTACATTGGACCCTATAAAATCAGTAAGATTATAAGTGCCGTTGCTTGTCGTCTTCAATTGCCCAGAACTATGAGAATCCACCCTGTCTTTCATGTATCCCTACTAAAGGCTGCAACACCCAATACGTTTCCTGGACGTTCTTCTCCTTGCCCTGACCCAGTGCTAGTCGATGGTCAGGAATAATTTGTGGTGGAAAGGATTCTGGATTCCAGGTTATATAGAAATCAGTTACAATATTTGATTAAATGGCAAGGCTACCCAGTGGAGGACAACTCATGGGAACCAGTTAATAACGTTAATGCTCCTCGTTTGCTCCGCCAGTTTCATCAGAGGTACCCAGACAAGCCTGGTCTGAGGCCATCCGGAGGTTGTCCCTAAGGGGGGAGTAATGTAAGGTTCTTTGTATATGTTCTTGAAACTCAGTTTTTCCGTCAGCCATTTTGCTTTCTGTCTTGCTGCAGCTATCTTGCCCTCAGTCAATATGGAGTTTTCAGCTTTCATGTTCCCACCCTGATTCTCTCCCTCTTGCTTCTTAAGCAGCCACAGCTGAGCAATCAGTGCTTCTGAATCTAGCCTGCAGTGAACCTGTGACCTGACTCCTGGAAGCCTTGAACTATGTACTCCAGCTATTCCTACTGAGGAACTCTGAACACTTGTGGACTCTGGAACCCTGCTCTTTGAAAGATCCACGTTTGCATGGACTTACGGTAACAGAGAAGAAGATCCTGAACCTGTTGTGGAGAGTGATTGTTGAGCTTAAGTTACTCTGGCCTGCTGTGTCTCCTGCTTCTGTATCTGCAAACTGTGTGACTATTTTTGCCACTTGTATGAAGTAATACAAGACCTTCTATATCAAACCTGTGTCTCATGTATTTTCATCGCACCCAAGCACAAGACGCTATATGAACTGTACTACATACATTACACTGAGAGGAGCACAAGCCCCCCGGAGGGGACCTGGCTGACCTCCACAGAAGTGCAGGGAACAATGCAAAAAGCAAGCACAAAAATAAAAGCAGAAAATATCTTATCTGATAGCAGAAGATGCAGGCAAGACTCAGGAAACTTCCAAAAGAACCAGGAACCACAATTGAGACAAGAACAATTGATCACCGGCAACCATCATGGGAGGGAACCTCCCTTATATCAGACCAGTCAGTGATCCCAGATTGCCACTCCTCGCTGAAAGGTTCAGTACTGTCAGTAACCACCAGAGGGAGCCTCTGCTCAGAAACCATTTTTAGCACATTCATAACACCCGTCTCAGTTCTTTGGTGAGGCTAGTCAGCCAGGGTTGCCTGTTGATTGTGCGAGTTTTGCTGTGCTTGAGGGGGGCGGCCGAATCAAGTGCTGCTGTTATTGTGGTGTTATATAAAGTGGCAGCAGAATCTGTGTCATGTAAGGAAGCTATGTCTGTAAGAGGGAGGAGGGCCACAGAGAGTTAGTGTAAATTGAGGTGTTTGAGATCTCTGCGAGGATGAGTGAGTTTGTGGAGCGGGGGTTGCGCACTAGGAGAGGAGAGGGAAGTGAATGTCAGTAGGTTGTGGTCAGACAGGGGGAGTGATGAGTTAGTGAGATTAGTAAGGGAACAGAGGCGGGTGAAGATAAGGTCCAGCGTGTGAACATCTTTGTGAGTGGCCGTGGAGGACCATTGAGTGAGGCCAAAGGAGGCAGTGAGCGATAAAAGTTTAGAGGCAGCTGAGGTGGAAGCGTCAATGGGGATGTTGAAGTCACCCATGATGATAGTGGGGATGTCAGCAAAGAGGAAATGAAGCAGCCAGGTGGTGAAGTGGTCGAGAAAGGTGGAGATGGCTAGTTCTGGGGGGCGGTAGATGACAGCCAGCTGGAGGTTGGAGGGGGAGTAGATGCGGACGGAGTTCACCTCAACCGAGTGAAGTGTAGTGGAGGGTGGGAGAGGGAGTGGGGTAAAGGAGCAGGTAACGGACAGGAGCAAGCCATCTCCACCATGTTTATTGCTGGGGCGAGGGTGTGTGAGAGAGATTGAATCCGCCATAAGAAAGTGCAGCTGGAGAGGCTGAGTCAGAGGGGGTGAGCCAGGTGTCAGTGATGCCGAGGAAGGAGAGTTTGTTGGTGATAAAGAGCTCGTGGCTATACGACAGTTTGTTGCAGATGGAGCGTGCGTTCCATAGTGCCACCAGCGGGAATCCTAGGAGTCATGGCACCTGAATAGTGACACACTGACACCTGGGGTGCAGCATAATGTGATGTGCGGGTACCAAGTGTATCTAAGCCTAGAATATGTGATACGTCAATACTTGGTTCTCATGGTTGATTAGAACAGTAATAGCGCCCCTGACACTTCTGTATTTCAGTTGGCGACTTCCTTCCTCAATAGCAGCGCTCACAGCCTAGTATAGAACTGCAGCCATATAAGGTGCGAAGAGCGAGGACCCCGGAAACTGTGGCTTCTCCTACGCCGAACCTAGACAATAAGATAGTGAATAGTGATATTTATAACAAAGTGACCTCAAAATGCACATATACCTCCCTGTGTACTAGAGTGCTGCCCTACTGTTCAGGAGGGTGCTGTCCTCCCTGTAAACTGGAGTGCTGTCTCCCTGTATACTAGAGTGCTGTCCTCCCTGAACACTAGAGCGCTGTCCTACTGTACATTGGAGTGCTGTCCTCCCTGCACACTAGAGCGCTGTCTCCCTGTACACTAGAGTGCTGTCCTCCCTCTATACTGGAGCGCTGTCCTCCCTGTATACTAGAGCGATGTCCTCCCTGTATACTAGAGCGCTGTACTCCCTTTAGACTGGAGCGCTGTCCTCCCTGTATACTAGAGCGATGTCCTCCCTGTATACTAGAGTGCTGTCCTCCCTGTAAACTGGAGCGTGGCCTCCTCCCTGAACACTAGAGCGCTGTCTCCCTGTATACTAGAGTGCTGTCCTCCCTGTAAACTGGAGCGTGGCCCTACTGTACATTGGAGTTCTGTCCTCCTTGTATATTAGAGCACTGTCATCCTTGTACACTATAGCGCTGTCCTCCCTGTATACTAGAGCGATGTCCTCCCTGTATACTAGAGTGCTGTCCTCCCTGTAAACTGGAGCGTGGCCTCCTCCCTGAACACTAGAGCGCTGTCTCCCTGTATACTAGAGTGCTGTCCTCCCTGTAAACTGGAGCGCGGCCCTACTGTACATTGGAGTTCTGTCCTCCTTGTATATTAGAGCACTGTCATCCTTGTACACTATAGCGCTGTCCTCCTTGTATACTAGAACGTTGCCCTCCCTGTAGACTAGAGTGCTGTCCTCCCTGTAGACTAGAGTGCTGTCCTCCCTCTATACTGGAGCGCTGTCCTCCTTGTACACTATAGCGCTGTCCTCCCTGTACACTATAGCGCTGTCCTCCCTGTATACTAGAGCGCTGTCCTCCCTGTAGACTAGAGCGCTGTCCTCCCTGTATACTAGAGCGCTGTCCTCCCTGTAGACTAGAGCGCTGTCCTCCCTGTATACTAGAGCGCTGTCCTCCCTGTAGACTAGAGCGCTGTCCTCCCTGTAGACTAGAGTGCTGTCCTCCCTCTATACTGGAGTGCTGTCCTCCTTGTACACTATAGCGCTGTCCTCCCTGTATACTAGAGTGCTGTCCTCCCTCTATACTGGAGCGCTGTCCTCCCTGTATACTAGAGCGCTGTCCTCCCTGCATACTAGAGCGCTGTCCTCCCTGTATACTAAAGCGCTATTCTCCCTGTATACTAGAGCGTTGTCCTCCCTGTACACTAGAGCACTGTCCTCCCTGTATATTAGAGTGCTGTCCTCCCTGTATACTAGTGCGCTGTCCTCCCTGTACACGAGAGCTCTGTCCTATTTGTGTACTAGAGCGCAGTCCTCCCTGTACACTAGAGTGCTGTCCTCCCTCTATACTGGAGCGCTGTCCTCCCTCTATACTGGAGCGCTGTCCTCCCTGTATACTAGAGCGCTGTCCTTCCTGTATACTAGAGCGCTGTCCTCCCTGTATACCAGAGTGCGGTCCTCCCTGTATATTAGAGCTCTGCCCCCCTGTATACCAGAGTGCTGTCCTCCTGTATATTAGAGCTCTGTCCTCCTGTATACCAGAGTGCAGTCCTCCCTGTATATTACAGCTCTGCCCCCCTGTATACCAGAGTGCGGTCCTCCCTGTATATTAGAGCTCTGCCCCCCCTGTATACCAGAGTGCTGTCCTCCCTGTATATTAGAGCGCTGTCCTCCTGTATACCAGAATGCGGTCCTCCCTGTATATTAGAGCGCTGTCCTCCTGTATACCAGAGTGCTGTCCTCCCTGTATATTAGAGCTCTGCCCCCCTGTATATCAGAGTGCGGTCCTCCCTGTATATTAGAGCGCTGTTGTGATGACATCTACTACATTTAGCAGCCTGTGTATAGCTGCGCTTCCCTTCCCCCCTCCCATTGAGGCTCAGTGTAATCTGAAGCTACCAGTACTGGAGTTTTCCCGCCTCACCGTAGGGGGTCTCCATTGTCTTCACATGTGCTGTCCCTCCATGTCAGCCATTATGAGGATTCATTCTTTTTGCTTATAACACGGTGGGAAGTTGCGTCAGAAACACGAAAGTCACTATGTTGAACCATGCGCCGACGGGCATCGTTCCCGTGGTACTGGTGAACCCGTAACTCCAACAGAACCCGAGAAATGGAATTCTCGGGTGCCCCATGAGCTATTTCACCCAAGTTTGGGTTCATTTGAACAGTTATTTCAAAGTAAGATCATTGATAGGTCTGCCATTATTCTGCTAGAGTTCCCCGCTGAGTTATGGACCTTATGATATTGCAGAGCTCAAACCATAGCTTTCAGCCTGGGGAGGTGGCCAGAAAAACCATCCCCTTTTGTGAGGTCAGCAGCCCACAGATATAAGTCTGGCTGTGAGCCCCCCCTTTGCCAGTCCATGCTGTGATGTCCTGACTAAGAGATCTGCAAATGAACTATGACGTGTGGCTCCTCCCCCAGCCAGTCTTGCCTGTAACTACCATGTGAGTGATTTTCATCTTTAATCCTATTTTATTTTATAACTGCATCTGTATATAACGATATTGTCTCAGTTTGTTCCATCTTTTTATATTGTATAAGCATTGCCTGTTTTTTTAAGGAATAAACCTATAAAATTATTAGTTTGTTTCTCCTGCTCTATAAACGAATTTGCACGTGCCTGAAGTACTACGCTACTGTTTTGGGGTTTCTGCGGACCCTCTTGATAAATTGTTCCAAGTAAATCGTAGCTGGTGGCAGCTTAAAAGAAGGGGTGTAAAGTGTTGACCTATGGGGTGGCGTTGGCAGTGACGGAGCGGGTTTTATAAGTGTATTGCCTGGCTGCGGCCCGGAGTAATTATAATTCCCTCACTGCAGCGTGCCCAATAGCCAGCACACATCCAAGTGACCCGTCTGGCGACTGATTATCCTAGGTGCAGTTCCCTGACTGACCTGAGGGTAAGGGGGGCGCCAGAGAGCTGCAAGTTCCTAAGTGGAAGTGGGATAATTATAAATCCCTGCAGTTTACTGGGTCGGACGGCAGCAGCCGTCGTGTGTGTGCGCGTTTTCGTCACATTTGCGGCACGGAGGGATCACAAGCCGTGATACCCCGGGCTACCGTGTGGCGGACCGTGTGCACGTTTCATCACAGCTGTCCTCCTGTATACCAGAGTGCAGTCCTCCTGTATATTAGAGCTCTGCCTCCCTGTATACCAGAGTGCAGTCCTCCTGTATACCAGAGTGCGGTCCTCCCTGTATATTAGAGCTCTGCCCCCTGTATACCAGAGTGCGGTCCTCCCTGTATATTAGAGCGCTGTCCTCCTGTATACCAGAGTGCGGTCCTCCTGTATATTAGAGCTCTGTCCTCCTGTATACCAGAGTGCGGTCCTCCCTGTATATTAGAGCTCTGCCCCCCTGTATACCAGAGTGCGGTCCTCCTGTATATTAGAGCTCTGCCCCCTGTATACCAGAGTGCGGGCCTCCTGTATATTAGAGCTCTGCCCCTTGTATACCAGAGTGCGGTCCTCCCTGTATATTAGAGCTCTGCCCTCCTGTATACCAGAGTGCTGTCCTCCCTGTATATTAGAGCTCTGTCCTCCTGTATACCAGAGTGCAGTCCTCCTGTATATTAGAGCTCTGCCCCCCTGTATACCAGAGTGCTGTCCTCCCTGTATATTAGAGCTCTGCCCCCCCTGTATACCAGAGTGCTGTCCTCCCTGTATATTAGAGCTCTGCCCCCCTGTATACCAGAGTGCTGTCCTCCTGTATATTAGAGCTCTGCCCCCCTGTATACCAGAGTGCGGTCCTCCCTGTATATTAGAGCTCTGTCCTCCTGTATACCAGAGTGCGGTCCTCCCTGTATATTAGAGCTCTGCCCCCCTGTATACCAAGTGCTGTCCTCCCTGTATATTAGAGCTCTGCCCCCTGTATACCAGAGTGCTGTCCTCCTGTATATTAGAGCTCTGCCCCCTGTATACCAGAGTGCGGTCCTCCTGTATATTAGAGCTCTGTCCTCCTGTATACCAGAGTGCGGTCCTCCCTGTATATTAGAGCTCTGTCCTCCTGTATACCAGAGTGCTGTCCTCCCTGTATATTAGAGCTCTGTCCTCCTGTATACCAGAGTGCAGTCCTCCCTGTATATTAGAGCTCTGCCCCCCTGTATACCAAGTGCGTCCTCCTGTATATTAGAGCTCTGCCCCCCTGTATACCAGAGTGCGGTCCTCCCTGTATATTAGAGCTCTGCCCCCTGTATACCAGAGTGCTGTCCTCCCTGTATATTAGAGCTCTGCCCCCCTGTATACCAGAGTGCGGTCCTCCTGTATATTAGAGCTCTGCCCCCCTGTATACCAGAGTGCGGTCCTCCCTGTATATAAGAGCTCTGCCCCCCTGTATACCAGAGTGCGTCCTCCTGTATATTAGAGCTCTGCCCCCCTATATACTAGAGTGCGGTCCTCCCTGTATATTAGAGCTCTGTCCTCCTGTATACCAGAGTGCGGTCCTCCCTGTATATAAGAGCTCTGCCCCCCTGTATACCAGAGTGCGGTCCTCCCTGTATATAAAAGCTCTGCCCCCCTGTATACCAGAGTGCGTCCTCCCTGTATATTAGAGCGCATCCTCCTGTATACCAGAGTGCTGTCCTCCCTGTATATTAGAGCTCTGCCCCCTGTATACCAGACTGCGTCCTACCTGTATATTAGAGCTCTGCCCCCCTGTATACCAGAGTGCGGTCCTCCCTGTATATTAGAGCTCTGCCCCCCTGTATACCAGAGTGCGGTCCTCCTGTATATTAGAGCTCTGTCCTCCTGTATACCAGAGTGCAGTTCTCCCTGTATATTAGAGCTCTGCCCCCCTGTATACCAGACTGCAGTCCTCCGTATATTAGAGCTCTGCCCCCCTGTATACCAGACTGCGGTCCTCCTGTATATTAGAGCTCTGCCCCCCTGTATACCAGAGTGCGGTCCTCCCTGTATATTAGAGCTCTGCCCCCCTGTATTTTTTTTTTTTTTTTTTTTTTTTTTTTTTTTTTTTTTTTTTTTTTTTTTTTTTTTTTTTTTTTTTTTTTTTTTTTTTTTTTTTTTTTTTTTTTTTTTTTTTTTTTTTTTTTTTTTTTTTTTTTTTTTTTTTTTTTTTTTTTTTTTTTTTTTTTTTTTTTTTTTTTTTTTTTTTTTTTTTTTTTTTTTTTTTTTTTTTTTTTTTTTTTTTTTTTTTTTTTTTTTTTTTTTTTTTTTTTTTTTTTTTTTTTTTTTTTTTTTTTTTTTTTTTTTTTTTTTTTTTTTTTTTTTTTTTTTTTTTTTTTTTTTTTTTTTTTTTTTTTTTTTTTTTTTTTTTTTTTTTTTTTTTTTTTTTTTTTTTTTTTTTTCCTACTGTATATTAGAGCTCTGTCCTCCTGTATACCAGAGTGTGGTCCTCCCTGTATATTAGAGCTCTTCCCCCTGTATACCAGAGTGCGGTCCTCCTGTATTTAGAGCTCTGCCCCCTGTATACCAGAGTGCGGTCCTCCTGTATTTAGAGCTCTGCCCCTGTATACCAGAGTGCGGTCCTCCCTGTATATTAGAGCTCTGCCCCCCTGTATACCAGAGTGCTGTCCTCCTGTATATTAGAGCTCTGCCCCTGTATACAGAGTGCAGTCCTACCTGTATATTAGAGCTCTGCCCCCCTGTATACCAGAGTGCGGTCCTCTGTATATTAGAGCTCTGCCCCCTGTATACAGAGTGCGTCCTCCTGTATATTAGAGCTCTGCCCCCTGTATACCAGGTGCTGTCCTCCCTGTATATTAGAGCTCTGTCCCCTGTATACCAGAGTGCGGTCCTCCTGTATATTAGAGCTCTGCCCCCTGTATACCAGAGTGCTGTCCTCCTGTATATTAGAGCTCTGCCCCCTGTATACCAGAGTGCTGTCCTCCCTGTATATTAGAGCTCTGTCCTCCTGTATACCAGAGTGCGGTCCTCCTGTATATTAGAGCTCTGCCCTCCTGTATACCAGAGTGCGGTCCTCCCTGTATATTAGAGCTCTGTCCTCCTGTATACCAGAGTGCGGTCCTCCTGTATATTAGAGCTCTGCCTCCTGTATACCAGAGTGCGGTCCTCCTGTATATAGAGCTCTGCCCCTGTATCCCAGAGTGCTGTCGTCCTGTATATTAGAGCTTGCCCCCCTGTATACCAGAGTGCTGTCCTCCCTGTATATTAGAGCTCTGCCCCCTGTATACCAGACTGCGGTCCTCCTGTATATTAGAGCTCTGCCCCCTGTATACCAGAGTGCGTCCTCCCTGTATATTAGAGCTCTGCCCCCTGTATACCAGAGTGCAGTCCTCCTGTATATTAGAGCTCTGCCCCCTGTATACCAGAGTGCTGTCCTCCCTGTATATTAGAGCTCTGCCCCCTGTATACCAGAGTGCAGTCCTCCCTGTATATTAGAGCTCTGCCCCCTGTATACCAGAGTGCGGTCCTCCTGTATATTAGAGCTCTGCCCCCCTGTATACCAGAGTGCTGTCCTCCCTGTATATTAGAGCTCTGCCCCCCTGTATACCAGAGTGCTGTCCTCCTGTATATTAGAGCTCTGCCCCCTGTATACCAGACTGCGTCCTCCTGTATATTAGAGCTCTGCCCCCCTGTATACCAGAGTGCTGTCCTCCCTGTATATTAGAGCTCTGCCCCCCTGTATACCAGAGTGCAGTCCTCCTGTATATTAGAGCTCTGCCCCCCTGTATACAGAGTGCTGTCCTCCCTGTATATTAGAGCTCTGCCCCCTGTATACCAGAGTGCAGTCCTCCTGTATATTAGAGCTCTGCCCCCTGTATACAGAGTGCTGTCCTCCCTGTATATTAGAGCTCTGCCCCCTGTATACCAGAGTGCTGTCCTCCCTGTATATTAGAGCTCTGCCCCCCTGTATACTAGAGTGCTGTCCTCCCTGTATATTAGAGCTCTGCCCCCCTGTATACCAGAGTGCTGTCCTCCCCATACAGTCAGGGCCAGAAATATTTGGACAGTGACACAATTTTCGCGAGTTGGGCTCTGCATGCCACCACATTGGATTTGAAATGAAACCTCTACAACAGAATTCAAGTGCAGATTGTAACGTTTAATTTGAAGGGTTGAACAAAAATATGTGTTAGAAAATGTAGGAATTGTACACATTTCTTTACAAACACTCCACATTTTAGGAGGTCAAAAGTAATTGGACAAATAAACATAACCCAAACAAAATACTTTTATTTTCAAAATTTTGTGGTGAATCCTTTGGAGGCAATCACTGCCTTAAGTCTGGAACCCATGGACATCACCAAACGCTGGGTTTCCTCCTTCTTAATGCTTTGCCAGGCCTTTACAGCCGCAGCCTTCAGGTCTTGCTTGTTTGTGGGTCTTTCCCTCTTAAGTCTGGATTTCAGCAAGTGAAATGCATGCTCAATTGGGTTAAGATCTGGTGATTGACTTGGCCATTGAAGAATGTTCCACTTTTTTGCACTCATGAACTCCTGTGTAGCTTTGGCTGTATGCTTGGGGTCATTATCCATCTGTACTATGAAGCGCCGTCCAATCAAGTTTGCAGCATTTGGCTGAATCTGGGCTGAAAGTATATCCCGGTACACTTCAGAATTCATCCGGCTACTCTTGTCTGCTGTTATGTCATCAATAAACACAAGTGACCCAGTGCCATTGAAAGCCATGCATGCCCATGCCATCACGTTGCCTCCACCATGTTTTACAGAGGATGTGGTGTGCCTTGGATCATGTGCCGTTCCCTTTCTTCTCCAAACTTTTGGCTTCCCATCATTCTGGTACAGGTTGATCTTTGTCTCATCTGTCCATATAATACTTTTCCAGAACTGAGCTGGCTTCTGGAGGTGTTTTTCAGCAAATTTAACTCTGGCCTGTCTATTTTTGGAATTGATGAATGGTTTGCATCTAGATGTGAACCCTTTGTATTTACTTTCATGGAGTCTTCTCTTTACTGTTGACTTAGAGACAGATACACCTACTTCACTGAGAGTGTTCTGGACTTCAGTTGATGTTGTGAACGATTTCTTCTTCACCAAAGAAAGTATGCGGCGATCATCCACCACTGTTGTCTTCCGAGGGCTCCCAGGTCTTTTTGGATTGATGAGTTCACCAGTGCTTTCTTTCTTTCTCAGGATGTACCAAATTGTAGATTTTGCCACTTCTAATGTTGTAGCAATTTCTTGGATGGGTTTTTTTCTGTTCTTGCAGCTTAAGGATGGCTTGTTTCACCTGCATGGAGAGCTCCTGTGACCGCATGTTTCCTTCACAGCAAAACCTTCCAAATGCAAACACCACACCTCAAATCAACTCCGGCCCTTTCATCTGCTTAATTGAGAATGATATAATGAAGGGATTGCCCACACCTGTCCATGAAATAGCCTTGGAGTCATTTGTCCAATTACTTTTGGTCCCTTTAAAAACAGGGTGGCACATGTTAAGGAGCTGAAACTCCTAAACCCTTCATCCAATTTTAATGTGGATACCCTCAAATGAAAGCTGAAAGTCTGAACTTCAACTGCATCTGATTTGTTTTGTTTCAAATTCATTGTGGTAATGTCTAGAACCAAAATTAGATAAATGTTGTCTCTGTCCAAATATTTATGGACCTAACTGTATATTAGAGCTCTGCCCCCCTGTATACCAGAGTGCTGTCCTCCCTGTATATTAGAGCTCTGCCCCCCTGTATACCAGAGTGCGGTCCTCCCTGTATATTAGAGCTCTGTCCCCCTGTATACCAGAGTGCGGTCCTCCTGTATATTAGAGCTCTGCCCCCTGTATACCAGACTGAAGTCCTCCCTGTATATTAGAGCTCTGCCCCCCTGTATACCAGAGTGCGGTCCTCCCTGTATATTAGAGCTCTGCCCCCCTGTATACCAGACTGCAGTCCTCCCTGTATATTAGAGCTCTGCCCCCCTGTATACCAGAGTGCGGTCCTCCCTGTATATTAGAGCTCTGCCCCCCTGTATACCAGAGTGCAGTCCTCCTGTATATTAGAGCGCTGTCCTCCTGTATACCAGAGCGCTGTCCTCCTGTATATTAGAGCTATAAGCAATAAGCTATAAGCTATAAGCTTCATGTGATTCATGACCTCTTTCTCTCTCGCAATCTTGCTTTCCTCGCCCTCACAGAAACATGGCTGACACCCTCTGACACCGCCTCCCCTGCTGCGCTGTGTTACGGTGGCCTCCAATTCACCCACACTCCTCGCCCTGGAAACAGACATGGTGGAGGAGTGGGTGTTCTCCTTTCCCTCCAACTGCAACTTTAACACAATCCCACCTCTTCCCTCCCTAATCCTCCCTTCCTTTGAAGTCCACTCTGTCCGCATCTACTCTCCCTCCAACCTCCAAGTGGCCGTCATATACCGACCTCCAGGCCCGACCACTGCCTTCATCGACCAATTCACTACCTGGCTTCTTCACTTTCTCTCCACTGACATCCCCACCATCATCATGGGTGACTTCAACATCCCCACTGATACCCTTCAGTCAGCAGCCTCCAAACTTCTGTCCCTTACTTCATCCTTTGGACTTACTCAGTGGTCCTCCTCAGCCACCCACACGGATGGTCATACATTAGACTTGGTCTTCACCCGCCTCTGCTCTCTATCTAACTTCACCACCTCCCCTCTCCCTCTATCCGACCACCATCTACTCACTTTCTCATCCCTGTCCTCCTCTCCTGTCACCCATGTCCAGCAACACGTGCACCCCCGCAGACACCTTGCACACCTAGACATCCACACACTCTCTGACTCTATTCTTTCACTGGCATCAATATCCTCACTCCACGATACAGACAGTGCCACTGCTTTCTACAATGCCACTCTCACATTGGCTATTGACACGGTCGCCCCTCTCGTTCATGGCAGAGTGCGACGTACCAACAGACAACCCTGGCACAATAACACCACTAAAAAGCTCCGGCAAGTGTCCAGGATTACAGAGCGGCGCTGGAAAAAAACAAATTCGCAAGACGACTTCACTGCATTCAAACAAGCAACACTCTCTTTCAAATCTGCCCTCACCTCTGCTAAACAGGCCTACTTCACAACCCTCGTATCTTCCCTATCCTACAACCCCAAACAGTTATTCAAAACTTTTAACTCCCTCCTCCGCCCACCACTGCCCCCTCCTACCTCCCTCATCTCTGCTGAGGACTTTGCCACACACTTCAAAAATAAGATCGACCAAACAAGGCAAGTCTTCATTGTTCAACCACCTCAACCACTTTGTATACCAGACCAATGCCCTAACCCCATAACCTCCCTCTCCAATATAACTGAAGGGGAGCTTAATTGTCTTCTCTCCAAATCGCACCTCACAACCTGTGCACTTGACCCCATCCCAACCCACCTCCTCCCCAACCTCACCACCACTATTATTCCATCCCTAACCCACCTCTTCAACCTATCACTAACTTCCGGTACCTTCCCTTCTGCTTTCAAGCATGCCACAATCACGCCTATCCTTAAAAAGCCAACCCTCGACCCAACCGCTATGTCCAGCTATCGCCCAATATCGCTGCTCCCATTCGCTTCCAAACTCCTGGAGCTGCATGTCCACGCTGAGCTTTCCTACCACTTCTCTTCTAACTTGCTCTTTGACACTCTACAATCTGGTTTCCGCCCCCATCACTCCACTGAGACAGCCCTGACCAAAATTACTAATGACCTACTTACAGCCAAAGCAAACGGACAATACTCTATACTCCTGCTTCTTGACCTGTCCTCTGCTTTTGACACAGTTGACCACTGCCTTCTACTACAGATTCTTTCCTCCTTTGGCGTCAAAGACCTCGCCCTATCTTGGATCTCCTCATACCTTTCCAACCGCACATTCAGCGTCTCCCACTCCCACACTACCTCCTCGTCCCACCCTCTCTCTGTTGGAGTTCCCCAAGGCTCTGTTCTAGGACCCCTACTCTTCTCAATCTATACACTTGGCCTGGGGCAACTCATAAAGTCCCACGGATTCCAGTACCACCTTTACGCTGATGACACTCAGATCTACCTCTCTGGCCCAGACATCACTTCTCTGCTATCCAGAATCCCGGAGTGTCTATCAGCCATATCCTCCTTCTTCTCCTCCCGCTTCCTCAAACTCAATGTGGACAAATCTGAACTCATAATCTTTCCCCATCCCACAGATCTTCCTTACCTGACCTATCTACCACAATTAACGACATCACGCTTTCCCCCGTACCAGAAGTCCGCTGCCTCGGAGTAACCCTTGACTCTGCCCTGTCCTTCAAACCGCACATCCAAGCTCTTTCTACCTCCTGTCGCCTTCAGCTCAAAAATATTTCAAGAATCCGTCCTTTCCTCAACCCTCAATCTACTAAAATGATTGTGCATGCCCTCATCATCTCCCGCCTCGACTACTGCAACACCCTTTTCTCTGGCCTCCCTGCTAACACCCTCGCACCTCTCCAGTCCATCCTTAACTCTGCTGCACGACTAATTCACCTCTCTCCTCGCTAATACTCCGCTTCTCCCCTCTGCAAATCTCTTCACTGGCTCCCATTCCCTCAGCGTATCCAGTTCAAACTACTAATAGTGACCTACAAGGAAATCTATAACCTGTCTCCTCCATATATCTCTGAACTAATCTCCCGATACCTTCCCTCACGTAATCTCCGTCCTCCCAAGACATCCTTCTCTCCTCCACACTTATTCGCTCCTCACCCAACCGCCTCCAAGACTTCTCCCGAATATCCCCCATCCTCTGGAATTCTTTGCCCCAACACATCCGACTATCAAACTCATTCAGATCCTTCAGACGGAACCTGAAAACCCATCTCTTCAGGAAAGCCTACAGCCTGCAATGACCCTGCTACCTCCTCACCACTACCGGAGATATCTGCCTCAACCAACACCGGAACTGCTGCAACCCCCGACCTAATGTCTCCTGCCTCACAATCCTGTAGAATGTAAGCCCGAAAGGGCCGGGTCCTCTCCCTCTGTATCAGTCTGTCATTGTTAGTTTACTGTAAGTGATCACCTGTAATTTGTATGTAACCCCTTCTCATGTACAGCACCATGGAATCAATGGTGCTATAGAAATAAATATTAATAATAATAATAATAATAATAATAATTAGAGCTCTGCCCCCCTGTATACCAGAGTGCTGTCCTCCCTGTATATTAGAGCTCTGCCCCCCTGTATACCAGAGTGCGGTTCCCTGTATATTAGAGCTCTGCCCCCTGTATACCAGAGTGCGGTGCTCCCTGTATATTAGAGCTCTGCCCCCTGTATACCAGAGTGCGGTCCTCCCTGTATATTAGAGCTCTGCCCCCTGTATACCAGAGTGCTGTCCTCCCTGTATATTAGAGCTCTGCCCTCCTGTATACCAGAGTGCTGTCTCTCCTGTATATTAGAGCTCTGTCCCCCTGTATACCAGAGTGCGTCCTCCTGTATATTAGAGCTCTGCCCCCTGTATACCAGAGTGCTGTCCTCCTGTATATTAGAGCTCTGCCCCCTGTATACCAGAGTGCGGTCCTCCTGTATATTAGAGCTCTGCCCCCGTATACCAGAGTGCGGTCCTCCCTGTATATTAGAGCTCTGCCCCCTGTATACCAGAGTGCTGTCCTCCTGTATATTAGAGCTCTGCCCCCCTGTATACCAGAGTGCGGTCCTCCTGTATATTAGAGCCTGCCTCCTGTATACCAGAGTGCGTCCTCCTGTATATTAGAGCTCTGCCCCCTGTATACCAGAGTGCTGTCCTCCCTGTATATTAGAGCTCTGCCCTCCTGTATACCAGAGTGCGGTCCTCCCTGTATATTAGAGCTCTGCCCTCCTGTATACCAGAGTGCTGTCCTCCCTGTATATTAGAGCTCTGCCCCCTGTATACCAGAGTGCAGTCCTCCTGTATATTAGAGCTCTGTCCCCTGTATACCAGAGTGCGGTCCTCCCTGTATATTAGAGCTCTGCCCCCTGTATACCAGAGTGCGGTCCTCCCTGTATATTAGAGCTCTGCCCCCTGTATACCAGAGTGGGTCCTCCCTGTATATTAGAGCTCTGCCCCCTGTATACCAGAGTGCTGTCCTCCCTGTATATTAGAGCTCTGCCCCCTGTATACCAGAGTGCGGTCCTCCCTGTATATTAGAGCTCTGCCCCCTGTATACCAGAGTGCGGTCTCCCTGTATATTAGAGCTCTGCCCTCCTGTATACCAGAGTGCGTGTCCTCCTGTATATTAGAGCTCTGCCCCCTGTATACCAGAGTGCAGTCCTCCTGTATATTAGAGCTCTGCCCCCTGTATACCAGAGTGCGGTCCTCCTGTATATTAGAGCTCTGCCCCCTGTTTAACCAGAGTGCGGTCCTCCTGTATTTTGGAGCTCTGCCTCCTGTATCCCCAGAGTGCGCCCTCCCTGTTATTAGAGCTCTGCCCCCTGTATACCAGAGTGCAGTCCTCCCTGTATATTAGAGCTCTGTCCCCCCTGTATACAGAGTGCGGTCCCCCTTTGTATATTAGAGCTTCCCCCCGTATACCAGAGTGCTGTCCCCCCTGTATATTAGAGCTTCCCCCCTTTTATACCAGGGCGTCCTCCTGTATATTAGAGCTTTGCCCCCTGTATACCAGAGTGCGGTCCCCCGTATATTAGAGCTTGCCCTCCTGTTTTACCAGAGTGCTGTCCTCCTGTAAAATTAGAGCTCTGGCATCCTGTTTACCAGAGGGGCGGTCCTCCTGTATATTAGGCTCTGCCCCCCTGTATACCAGAGTTGCGGCCCTCTGTATATTAGAGCTCTGCCTCCTGTATACCAGAGTGGGGTCCCCTCCCTGTATATTAGAGCGCTGTCCCTGTTTTACCAGAGTGCGGCCCTCCCTGTATATTAGAGCTCTGCCCCCTGTATACCAAAAGTGCGGCCCTCCCTGTATATTTGAGCTTGCCCCCCTGTATACCAGAGTGCTGTCCTCCCTGTTATTAGAGCTCTGCCCCCTGTATACCAGAGTGCTGTCCTCCTGTATTTTAGAGCCTGCCCCCCTGTTACCAGAGTGCGGTCCTCCCTGTATATTAGAGCTCTGCTCCTCCGTATACCAGAGTGCTGTCCTCCTGTATATTAGAGCTCTGCCCCCTGTATCCCAGAGTGCGTCCTCCTGTATATTAGAGCTCTGCCCCCTGTATCCAGAAGTGCAGTCCTCCTGTATATTAGAGCTCTGTCCTCCTGTATACCAGAGTGCGTCCTCCTGTATATTAGAGTCTGCCCCCTGTATACCAGAGTGCAGTCCTCCTGTATATTAGAGCTCTGCCCCCTGTATACCAGAGTGCTGTCCTCCTGTATATTAGAGCTCTGCCCCTGTATACCAGAGTGCTGTCCTCCCTGTATATTAGAGCTCTCCCCCCTGTATACCAGAGTGCTGTCCTCCCTGTATATTAGAGCTCTGCCCCCTGTATACCAGAGTGCTGTCCTCCCTGTATATTAGAGCTCTGCCCCCTGTATCCCAGAGTGCTGGTCCTCCCTGTATATTAGAGCTCTGCCCCCCTGTATACCAGAGTGCGGTCCCTCCTGTATATTAGAGCTCTGCCCCTGTATATCAGAGTGCTGTCCTCCCTGTATATTAGAGCTCTGTCCTCCTGTATACCAGAGTGCGTCCCCCCTGTATTATTAGAGCTCTGTCCTCCTGTATACCAGAGTGCTGTCCTCCCTGTATATTAGAGCTCTGCCCCCTGTATACAAGTGCAGTCCTCCTGTGTATTAGAGCTCTGCCCCTGTATACCAGAGTGCTGTCTCCTGTATATTAGAGCTCTGCCCCCCTGTATACCAGAGTGCTGTCCTCCTGTATATTAGAGCTCTGCCCCCCTGTATACCAGAGTGCGTCCTCCCTGTATATTAGAGCTCTGCCCCTTGTATACCAGAGTGCGGTCCTCCTGTTTATTAGAGCTCTGCCCCTGTATACCAGAGTGCAGTCCTCCCTGTATATTAGAGCTCTGTCCTCCTGTATACCAGAGTGCTGTCCTCCTGTATATTAGAGCTCTGCCCCCTGTATACCAGAGTGCTGTCCTCCCTGTATATTAGAGCTCTGCCCCCCTGATACCAGAGTGCTGTCCTCCCTGTATATTAGAGCTCTGCCCTCCTGTATACCAGAGTGCGGTCCTCCCTGTATATTAGAGCTCTGCCCCCCTGTATACCAGAGTGCTGTCCTCCTGTATATTAGAGCTCTGCCTCCTGTATACCAGAGTGCTGTCCTCCCTGTATATTAGAGCTCTGCCCCCCTGTATACCAGAGTGCGTCCTCCTGTATATTAGAGCTCTGCCCCCCTGTATACCAGAGTGCGTCCTCCTGTATATTAGAGCTTGCCCCCTGTATACCAGAGTGCGGTCCTCCCTGTATATTAGAGCTCTGTCCTCCTGTATACCAGAGTGCGTCCTCCTGTATATTAGAGCTCTGCCCCCCTGTATACCAGAGTGCGTCCTCCTGTATATTAGAGCTCTGTCCCCCTGTATACCAGAGTGCGTCCTCCTGTATATTAGAGCTCTGTCCTCCTGTATACCAGAGTGCGGTCCTCCTGTATATTAGAGCTCTGCCCTCCTGTATACCAGAGTGCTGTCCTCCCTGTATATTAGAGCTCTGCCCCCTGTATACCAGAGTGCTAGTCCTCCTGTATATTAGAGCTCTGCCCCCTGTATACCAGAGTAGCGTCCTCCTGTATATTAGAGCTCTGCCCTCCTGTATACCAGAGTGCGTCCTCCTGTATATTAGAGCTCTTGCCTCCCTGTATACCAGAGTGCTGTCCTCCTGTATATTAGAGCTCTGCCCCTGTATACCAGAGTGCGGTCCTCCCTGTATAATTAGAGCTCTGCCCCCTGTATACCAGAGTGCGGTCCTCCCTGTATATTAGAGCTCTGTCTCCTGTATACCAGAGTGCGTCCTCCCTGTATATTAGAGCTCTGCCCTCCTGTATACCAGAGTGCTGTCCTCCCTGTATATTAGAGCTCTGCCCCCCTGTATACCAGAGTCTGTCCTCTGTATATTAGAGCTCTGCCCCCTGTATACCAGAGTGCGGTCCTCCTGTATATTAGAGCTCTGCCCCCCTGTATTACCAGAGTGCTGTCCTCCCTGTTATATTAGAGCTCTGCCCCCTGTATACCAGAGTGCGTCCACTCCTGTATATTAAGAGCTCTGCCTCCTGTATACCAGAGTGCGTCCTCCTGTATATTAGAGCTCTGCCCCCTGTATACCAGAGTGCTGTCCTCCCTGTATATTAGAGCTCTGCCCCTGTATACCAGAGTGCTGTCCTCCTGTATATTAGAGCTCTGCCCCCTGTATACAGAGTGCGTCCTCCCTGTATATTAGAGCTCTGCCCCCTGTATACCAGAGTGCGTCCTCCTGTATATTAGAGCTCTGCCCCCTGTATACCAGAGTGCGGTCCTCCTGTATATTAGAGCTCTGCCCCCCTGTATACCAGAGTGCGGTCCTCCCTGTATATTAGAGCTCTGCCCCCTGTATACCAGAGTGCGTCCTCCTGTATATTAGAGCTCTGCCCCCTGTATACCAGAGTGCGTCCTCCCTGTATATTAGAGCTTGCCCCCTGTATACCAGAGTGCGTCCTCCTGTATATTAGAGCTCTGCCCCCTGTATACCAGAGTGCGGTCCTCCTGTATATTAGAGCTCTGTCCCCCTGTATACCAGAGTGCAGTCCCTCCTGTATATTAGAGCTCTGCCCTCCTGTATACCAGAGTGCTGTCCTCCTGTATATTAGAGCTCTGCCCCTGTATACCAGAGTGCGTCCTCCTGTATATTAGAGCTCTGCCCCCTGTATACCAGAGTGCGGTCCTCCTGTATATTAGAGCTCTGTCCTCCTGTATACCAGAGTGCAGTCCTCCTGATATTAGAGCTCTCCCCCCCTGTATACCAAAAGGGGCGTCCCCCCTGTATATTAAGCTGCCCCCTGAAATACCAGATGCGTCCTCCTGTATATTAGAGCTCTGCCCCCTGTATACCAGAGTGCTGTCTCCTGTATATTAGAGCTCTGCCCCCCTGTATACCAGAGTGCGTCCTCCCTGTCATATTAGAGCTCTGCCCTGTTACCAGAGTGCGGCCCCTCCTGTATATTAGAGCTCTGCCCCCTGTATACCAGAGTGCGTCTCCTGTATTTTAGAGCTCTCCCCCCTGTTACAGAGTGCGCCCTCCTGAATTTTTTAAAAGCTTGCCCCCCTGTATACCAAGAGTGCGTCCTCCTGTATATTAGAGCTCTGCCCTGTATACCAGAGTGCGTCCTCCTGTATTTAGAGCTCTGCCCTGTATACCAGAGTGCGGTCCTCCTGTATATTAGAGCTCTGTCCCCTGATACCAGAGTGCACCCTCCTTTGTATATTAGAGCTCTGCCCCTGTATACCAGATTTGGGTCCCCCCTTTTATTAGAGCTTGCCCCCTGTATCCCAGGTGGGGTCCTCCCTGTTATGAGCTTCCCCCCTGATCCGAGTGCTTTTGTATTTAGAGCTCTGCCCCCCGTTTTTACCCCGAAGTGGGGCCCCTGTATATTGAGCTTTCCCCTGTTCCCGAGTCCCCCCTGATTTTAGAGCTCCCCTGAACCCAGAGTGGTCCTTGAATTTTTGAGCTCTCCCCCCTTATCCAGGGCGGCCCCCTGTTTTGACTCCCCCTTTTTAACCCGGGGTTTTCCCCTGTATTTGAGCCTGCCCCCTGTTCCTTTTGGTCCTCTGTATTTTAGAGCTTCCCTTTTGGTTTTTTTTTGGTTCCCCCCTCCTGTATACCGAGGTGCGTCTCCTGTTTTAGAGCTCTGCCCCTGTATCCCCGAGGCGTCCTCCTGATTTAGAGCTTGCCCCGTAACCCGAGTGGCCCTGTTTTAGGCTCGCCCCCTGTTCCCGGGTTTGGTCCCTGTTATTGGCTCTGCCCCCCCTTTTATCGGTGGTCCCCTGTTTTTGGTTTCCCCCCCCTGTTCCCGAGTGGGGTCCCCCCGATATTAGAGCTTCCCCCTTTAAAACCAGAGTGCGTCCCCCTGTATTTAGAGTCTCCCCCCCTGTTACCAGAGTGCGGTCCCCGTATATTAGAGCTCTGCCCCCGTATACCGAGTGCTCCCCCCGTATATTAGATTCCCCCCTGTTTACCAGAGTCTCCCCCGTTATTGAGCTTGCCCCTTTTCCCCGAGTGGCCCTCCCTGTTATTAGACCCTTGCCCCCCTGTATCCAGGTGCGCCCTCCTGTATATTAGAGTTTCCCCCCTGATAAGATGCCCCCCTGTTTTAGAGCTCTCCCCCTTTTTCCAGAGTCTGTCCCCCCTGTATTTGAGCTTGCCCCCTGTTCCCAGAGTGCGGTCCTCCTGTATTTTAGAGCTTGCCCCCTGTATCCCAGAGTGCGTCCCCCCTGTATATTAGAGTTTTGCCCCCGTTTACCGGTGCGGCCCTCTGTAATTAAGTTCCCCCCCGTATACCGAGTGGGTCCTCCTGTATTTTAGAGCTCCCCCCCTGTAAAAGGGTTTGGGTCCCCGTATTTAGAGCCCCCCCC
>JARQOD010003394.1:0-65454 GCA_033576555.1 Oophaga sylvatica | reverse complement strand
ATGTTCGGGCGGGGCTCGAGTCCCCCCCCAAAATGTTTGGGGTTTTTAGATAGCCAATGAAAAGGGGGAATTGCCTGCCCCCTATAATGCTGTAGTCATTTTGGTTGGGGAAATTCATTGATTGGTGGCTGCATAGGCTTGATTAAGACCTGTTCGCCATGCTTGGCAACTGAAACCCTGCAAGGCAGCGTGGAGGGTGCTGGTGAGGGGGGACAGAATTTGTAGTTGGGTTTTTGCAATAATTCAGCAATTTCAGTTAGGCCCATATATATTTGGACGAGCAAAATTTATGTAATTTTGGTTTTTGACATTACCACAATGAATTTGAAAAAACAAATAGATGCGTTGAAGTTCAGTTTTAGCTTTCTTTTGGGGTATCCCTTTAAAAATTGGATAAAGGGTTTTAGGAGTTTCGCTCCTTAACATGTGCCACCCTGTTTTTAAGGGCCAAAAGAATTTGGGACAGATTAAATATTGTAAAAAATTTTCATTTTATACTTGGTTTAAAAAAACCCTTTGTTAGCAATGACTCCCTGAAGTTTTTGAAACTCATGGACAACCAACACTGTGTTTCCTTCTTTTTGCTGCTCTCCAGGCCTTCACCGCGGTGGTTTTCAGTTGTTGTTTGTTTGTGGGTTTCTGTCTGAATTTTTGTCTTTAAAAGGAAAGGGTTTTTTAAATTGGGTTGAGTCAGGTGCTGCTTGGCCATTCAAAAAATATTCCATTCTTTGTTTAATAATCCTGGGTTGCTTTGGCTTTATGTTTTGGGTCTTTTTTCCCTTGTGTAGAAACGACGACCAATCAGTTTGGCTGATTTGGGTGGTTTGGAAAAGTATGGCTTGAATTTTCCCCAGAATTCATTGGGTGTTTTTGTCCCGTGTCCTATCAATAAACATATGCCCAGTGCCCCCTGGCAGCCTGCTGCCCAAAACATCACCTGCTTCCGCCAGTTTTTGATGATGTGGGATGCTTTGGATCAAGGCTGTACCCGCCTTGCCCTACTTTTTCTTTCCATCATTTAGTGAGGTTTTTTGGTTTCAAACGTCCAAGAAAGTTTTCGAACTGGCTGGCTTTTTTAGATGGTTTTTAGCAAAGTCCGCCAGCCTTTTTATTCTTGATTTTTTTGAGTGGGTTGGCACGTGCAGTGAACCCTTGTATTTAAATTTAGCAGCCTTTCCCTTTTTGGAGTTTGGTATTGATACGCCTATTGGAGAGTGTTTTTCCTTTGTTGGGTTGGAAGGGGTCTCTTTCACATGGAGATATTTGCGATACCCCCTTTTGTTTCCCTGGGCGCCCCGGTTTTTTCATTGTGAGTTCCCCCGTGTTTTTTCTTCTCAGAATGTACCAAACTGTAGATTTTGCCACTCTAAAGTTGTAGGAATTTCGGATGGGTTTTTTCGTTTTTTTTTCGTTAAGGTTTTTTTGTTTCACCTGCTGGAGGAACTCTTTTTACCCTTGTTTCCTTCACAGCTAAACCTTCCAATGAAAACCACACCTAAATCAAAACCAGCCCTTTTATCTGCTTAATTTAGAATGATATAATGAAGGGTTGCCCACCTGTCCATTAAAAGCCTTGGAGTCAATTGTCCATTTACTTTTGGTCCCTTTTTAAAAAAAAGGGGGGCCATTTAAGGGTGAAAATACTAAACCCTTCTCCAATTTTAATGGGTACCCTCAATGAAAGCTGGAAAAGTCTGAACTTCAATGATTGATTTGTTTTGTTTCAAATTTTGTGGTATGTTAGAACCAAAATTAGTTAATGTTGTCTTGTCCAAAATATTTTGGACCTAACGTATTTTCTTTTTGTATAACAACAGCCCTTGGTTGGGCTAATTAGAATACATATTAATGTGTTAGCCATTGGGAGGATTGGCTGAAGGGTCGTGTAGGACAGGATAGGGGGAATTGCGCTTCCTTTGCTGAGCTGAATCATACGAAAACCCCTTTCGGCTTATATTATTCTTTTTTTTGCTCTAATCTGCAAATTTTCTGAGCAGGGAAATTTTTAAAACCATTTTTACTGAGGCAGTTGTGGGTCAAAGCAACAGCCAGGTGGTTATCAATGATTGCTATATTGTTCCGCAATGTAAGAAGTCCATCGGAGGTGTGCAAATTTTCGCAATAGTATTTTCTGATTTTTTTTTAAGCAGTTGGGCCTCAAAAACACAAAAAAAAAATTGTTGGTTAAAATTACATCGTGTATTGATACTGCAGTCTAAAAAAATCAATTGAAGTGGGCCAATTCCTGCCACTGCAATACTGCAACATTTTTAAAGGGATATATCATGTAATTAAAATGGGCAAGGCCGTGGTAAGGAGGGGGAAGTGGATGTGATGCTAATGGTGAGCGCAGAGGCCGAGGCCGTGGGCAAGGTGAAATGCCTGCCGTGGTAGCACAAACAAACACACATGCCAATTTGTTTCCTGTCCCTTGTGTAGGGGTAGCAACACCCTCTTGAAACCATCCGGTGAAAAGGTTGTTGGATGGATAGAGATAATGCTCCCTGTCACTTTGCGCACCACCCGCTCCACTGTCCAGTCTCTTGCTGTGATTGGACCCACCAATCCTCCCCGTCCTCCTTTGTGTAATGTAGTGTACAGTTCTATGCGTCTTGTGCTTGGGTGCGATGAAAAAAGGAGTCACAGGTTTGATTAGAAAGTCCTGTTTATTCATAAAAAAAGTTGGCAGAAATAGTCACCGTTTGCAGACACGAAACAGGAGAACAGAGGCCAGAGTATCCAAGCTCAGCAATCACTCTCCATACAATTCAGGTTCTTCTTCTTGTTACCGTAAGTCCATGCAAACGTGGGTCTTTAAAGACGGGTTCAGGTCCACAATGTTGAGTTCCTAGGAATGTGGAGTAAAGGTCCAAGGCTTACAGGGTAAAATCACGGTTACTGCAGGCTAGATTCTGAAGCCGATTGCTAGTGTGGCGCTTAAGAAGCAAAGGAGAGAAAGGGGGGAACATGCAAGCTGGAAATCCATTTGACTGAGGGCAAGATGTGCGAAGACAGAAAGTAAAATGGCGAGAACAAATGAGTTTCAGGAATTATCATTGAACCTTACATTACTCCCCCCTTAAGGACAACCTCCGGATGACCTCAGACCGGCTTGTGTGGGTACCTCTTGAAAGACGGAGCAAGCGGGAGCATTAACGTTATTGACCGTTCCCATGAGTTGTCCTCACTGGGTAGCCCTGCCATTTAATAGAATTTAACTGATTTCTATCAAAATCCTTTCCACCCAAATTTTCCTACCATGACTAGACTGGGTCGGGAAGGAGAGGAAGTCCAGGAAAGTATTGGGTTTTGCAGCTTTGTGGGATACATGAAAGAGGGGTGGATTCTCATAGTTCTGGGAGTTGAAGACGACAAGCAACGGCATTTAATTTTAGATTTTATGGGTCCAATGCTTTGTCCAACTTGGATGGAATCCTTAATTGTTTCTGGTTGACAGCCAGACCAGTCTCCTACCTTGAAAGCTGGTGAGGTTTAGAAATTTATTGTGCTTTCTTGTACCTTTCTTGAGCCTTCCAGATTTTCCTTTAGAAGATCCTTTTTTCTGTAAAGACTGATTCTTTCAGCACTGTGGTAAAGGCGTTTCTATGGGAAATGTGGTAGAATGTTAGGTGATAACCTGATTGGTTTTAAAAAGGAGAAGTTTAGTGGAGGCACTCTGAGATTGTTATACGAGAACTCAGCTAAGGAAGTAGATCCACCCCAAACATCCTGTGGTGGCTATAAAAAGCAGCGGAGATACTGTCCAGGGTTTGATTGGTTCGTCGTCTGTCCATTGTTGGGGATGAAAAAAGAAGAAAGGTTTACTTTAATGTCCAAGTGACAGAAATTTTGCCAAAACCTAGAAGTGAATTGCACCCCTCGATCCGAAATAACCTCATCCGGTACTCCATGTAAGCGAAACACATCTTTAATCATCAAATCTGATGTCTGTTTTGCAGTGGGTAAGCCGACACAAGGGATAAAATGAGCTGCCTTTGTTAGACGGTCAACCACCACTAGAATGGTGTTCTTCCCTGAGAGGTTGGTAACTCCACAATGAAGTCCATAGAAATGGATCCCCACGGGCGGGACGGGGTGGGAAGAGGCTGTAACAGACCAGTTGGTGAGGAGCGAGGTGTTTTGCATCTTGCACAGACCTCACATGAAGTGACATAATTCAAAACATCCTTCCTGCAAGTGGGCCACCAAAAGAAACGAGAAAGAAATTCCTGTGTCTTTAGAATTCCTCTATGCCCAGCTATCTTGGAATCGTGAATGAGTTGCAATACTCTTAATCTGACTGTTTCAGGAATATACAGACGTTGTCCCTGAATCCACACACCATTCTTAAAGACAAGACTTACGTCCCTTGGGGGTTGTGCCAAAAAGGAATCCGCATGGTATGCTTCCTTGATGTCCTTAAGTAGGTCTTGATTATGAATTACTCCTAGGAATCTAGAGTCAGGAAGAATAGTCTTAGGAGGAGTAATTGGACGTGTCTCTGCTGAGTAAATCCTAGAGAGTGCATCAGCCTTTCCATTGCGCGATCCTGGTCTATAAGAGATGATAAAATTAAATTGGTTTAAGAAAAGATTCCAGCGAGCCTGGCGAGGAGTCAGGCACTTAGCCGACCTGATAAACTCAAGGTTACGATGGTCTGTCAGGACGACTATTTGCTGTGCAGCTCCCTGAAGAAGGTGTCTCCATTCTTTGAAGGCGGCAATAATGGCCAACAACTCTCTATTGCCCACATCGTAGTTCGTCTCAGCCGAAGACAACTGCTGGGAAAAGAAGGCACAGGGATGCAAGACATTCTTCTCACCTGTTCTCTGAGAGAGTATAGCTCCAACGGCACAGTCTGAAGCATCCACCTCTATTATGAAGGCAAGCTCGGGGTTGGGATGTACTAGGATAGGTGCAGTGGTAAATTTATCTTTTAGACGGGAAAATGCTTCCTGGGCTTGGGGAGTCCAGGAAAACCTAGACTCTTTCCGGGTAAGTTGAGTGATAGGTGACACTACCTCAGAGAAATTTCTAATGAAACGTCTATAGAAGTTGGCAAACCCGATGAAGCGCTGTACCTCCTTACATTTCTAGGACTTGGCCAATCCTTGATGACTTGGGTTTTGCTTCCATCCATACTAATTCCTTGTGTAGACAGTACATACCCCAGAAATTGAATTTCGGTCCTATGGAATTCACACTTTTCAAGTTTGATGTAAAGATGATTTTGTCTTAGACGTTCCAAGACCATTCTCACATGTCCATGATGTTCCTCTGTGGAGTTAGAAAAAATTAGAATATCATCCAAATAAATTACCACGAATGTATCTAGGAGATCCCTGAAGATGTCATTCACCAAGTGTTGGAAAGTGGCTGGGGCGGTACTCAGACCAAAAGGCATAACTAGATATTCAAAGTGTCCATAGCGTGACCTGAATGCAGTCTTCCATTCATCCCCAGGTCTAATACAGACTAAGTTATATGCCCCACGAAGATCTAGTTTAGAAAAAATTTTGGCATGTCGCACTCTCTCCAATAACTCAGGGATTAAAGGCAATGGATAACGGTTTCTAATAGTAACCTTATTGAGTTCCCTATAGTCTACGCATGGTCTCAGAGATCCATCTTTCTTCTTTACAAAGAAGATGGGTGCACCTGCAGGAGATGAAGAGGGGCGTATGAAGCCCTTGGCTAGATTTTCATCTATGTAATCCTTTAAAGCCTTTAGCTCGGGCCCCGCCAGGGGGTAGATCTTACCAAAAGGTATCTCTGCTCCAGGCAATAATTCAATTGGACAATCATATGGACGGTGAGGAGGAAGCTGGTCAGCGTTCTTCTTGTCACATAAATCCACATAGTCCTGGTATACAGCTGGTAGTTCAGGGACTGACATGATTCCTTTAGGAACAGAGCAAGCTGAAACTTTTGGACTCATCTGTTTCTCTGGAAAGTGTAATTCCTTGGTCTCCCAGTTAATGGTAGGATTCTGAGCCTGCAGCCATGGTAGCCCTAGAATAATGGGAAAGTGGGGAGAAGAGATAAGCATAAAGGACAGTTTCTCTTGATGATCTTTACCCATAAGAACCCTCAAAGGCTCTGTTTCCTGATCCACTGGTCCAGAGGTCAGCAGGGAGCCATCCACAGTTTCCATCTGTACTGGAGTAGCCTTCTTCACTGAACGTATTCCCTGTTTCAGAGCAAAGGAGACATCCATAAAATTTCCACTTGCCCCTGAGTCGATCATAGCAGAGCTAGACACCCAAGCTGAGTCAACCCAGAGTTTGATGGAAAGAAAGCAATGAGAATTGTTTTTCTTACAACTCAGCTGGGACACCGCTGAGGAAACTTGAAAAATGGCAGCATTTACACAGTCAACGTCCTCAGAGGTAACGGAGTTTAAGTCCGAGAAATCAAGATCTGTTGCTGCAGATCTCTCTGGAGCCTGAGGCTCGGACCTGACAGATCCCCTCTCGCAACACTCACAATGAATGAGTGCTGCAGTAGTCTTACGAGAACGGCTGGGGCAGTTTATAATGAAGTGCCCTGACTTACCACAATAGAAACATAGATTCTCCTTAAAACGATGTTCCTTTGTCACGCGGTCTTATGATATGTGTACGATGTCAGTAAACTATTCTTAAAAGAACAACACTCTATACAACATATAGATTAGCAACATCAGCATATAAATATAGAATAGATTTACCTGACACGATATCCGTTGAACTCAGGATTAATCTTGAGGACTTGATACACTGTCACAGGAAAGAAGAGGACCGGGGGTCTAACCTTACCCTAAACTGGGGTCCTAACTAATCCCTCACCTTGGAGGTACTGATAATGGTTCAGAGGTCCAAGTCTCCAGCCTAACCCTGTCTCCTATCAGTCCCTGAACCCTGTAATCAGTCCTAAGAAGGATTCTGATTACCACCAAAGGGATATGGGCTGATCTCTGCTAAATACACAGATTAGAAATATAAGACAGACTGGAGAAAACACAGACTTGCATACACACTCAAACACAGAAGGAACATAAATGATCAGGGATATTAAACTCTAAGCAAGGTGAGCTTAAAACAACTAAGGAGCTCTTTAACTTAAGTCTATACAGATACAATCCTATCTGTGGTCTGCATGAAGAATTTCACTGGCAACTCCCAAACAGACAACCAGAGATTTAAAGGAAACCAATCAACAAATAATTAATTGCAGCCGGGAGAAACTGCACCCAGTCCCAGAACTGAGCACAGACAGAATTAACTCCCTAACTGCCAAACACAAAGAAACAGCAACTCAGCTGTGAGAAGTCAGAATGTGCAACCGCGACGATCTTCGTGGCGATGCACACATGACAGTACCCCCCCTTCTATGAGGGGCCTCCGGACCCTCAGGGCCAGGTTTGCCCGGGTGAGTTCTGTGGAAGGTCCGCACCAAACGATCTGCGTTAATGTCAGACGCAGGAACCCACGTCCTCTCCTCTGGACCATACCCCTTCCAATGCACCAAGTACTGAAGGGACCGGCGATTCAGACGTGAGTCAATGATCTTTGACACTTGAAACTCCAAGTTACCATTGACCACCACTGGAGGAGGAGGTAGAGGTGATGGTATGACTGGTGCCACGTACCTCTTAAGTAATGACTTGTGGAACACATTATGAATTTTAAACGTAGGAGGGAGGTCCAGACGAAATGCCACAGGATTAATTATGGAACTGATCCTGTACGGCCCGATGAATCTGGGGCCCAGCTTCCAGGAGGGAACTTTAAGTTTTATATTCCTGGTAGACAACCATACCAGATCGTTCACATTAAGATCTGGACCAGAAACTCTCCTCCTATCAGCCATACGTTTATAACGGTTCCCCATAGCACTCAGATTATTCAATACACCTCTCCACACTGAAGCAAGTGACGACGAGAAACGCTCCTCCTCAGGAACCCCAGAAGGGCCCCCCCCATTGAAAGTACAAAACTGGGGATGAAAACCATATGCCCCAAAAAACGGGGATTTACCAGTGGACTCGCTCCGCCTGTTGTTAAGAGCGAACTCTGCCAGAGGCAAGAAAGAAGACCAGTCCTCCTGGTTCTCTGAGACAAAACACCGAAGATAAGTCTCTAGGCTTTGATTCAGACGCTCTGTCTGACCATTGGTCTGCGGATGAAAAGCCGAGGAAAATGACAATTGCATCCCCCGACGTAAACAAAATGCCCTCCAAAACTTGGACACAAACTGAGACCCCCTATCTGACACCACATCAGAAGGCAACCCATGAAGTCTCACAATCTCCCCAATGAACACCTGCACCAGAGTTTTAGCATTAGGGAGGGCAGGAAGAGCAATGAAATGTGCCATCTTACTGAACCTGTCAACAACCACCAGTATGACAGTCTTCCCTGACGACTGAGGAAGGTCCGTGATGAAGTCCATAGACAAATGAGTCCATGGACGCTCCGGAAGTTTCAAGGGTAAGAGGGTCCCAGACGGACGGGTATGAGGGGTCTTAGAGCGAGCACAAACCCCACAGGACGCGACAAAAGTTAAAACATCTTTATTAACGTTAGGCCACCAAAACCGGCGAGAAAGGAGATCTAAAGTAGCCTTACTCCCTGGATGTCCTGCTAAAGCAGAATTATGATGTGCCTCAATAACCTTTTGTCTCAACTGATTTGGGACAAACAGTCTCCCTGGAGGTCCTGCAGGGGCGTCCCCCTGAACCTCTAATACCTCCTCCTCAAGCTCAGAACATACAGCCGACACTACCACCCCTCCTGAAGGATAGGAATCGGGTCATCCATTTTCCCGGCCCCTGGGAAACTGCGAGACAAGGCATCCGCCTTAACATTCTTAGATCCAGGGCGATAAGTGACAACAAAATTAAACCTGGTAAAAAACAACGACCATCGAGCTTGTCTGGAATTCAGACGCTTAGCAGATTCCAAATACAGCAGGTTCTTGTGATCAGTAATGACGGTGACCGGGTGGACTGCCCCCTCCAAAAAGTGACGCCATTCTTCAAAAGCCAACTTAATGGCCAAAAGTTCCCTATTGCCAATATCATAATTCCTTTCGGCGGACGACAATTTCTTAGAAAAGAAAGCGCACGGATGCCATTTACCAGGGGACGGACCCTGGGACAATATTGCACCCACCCCTACGTCAGACGCGTCCACCTCCACAACGAACGGCTGTGATGCATCTGGTTGGATGAGAACGGGTGCCGAAGCAAAACATTTTTTCAAAGAGGAAAAAGCTTGGCAAGCTTTGTCCAACCATTTAGAAAAATCCGTCCCTTTTCTTGTCATGTCAGTGAGAGGTTTGACAACAGATGAGAAATTACAAATAAATTTCCGGTAGTAGTTAGCAAACCCCAGAAAACGCTGCAGAGCCTTAAGATCCTCTGGCTGATCCCATTCAAGCACTGCTCTCACCTTTTCAGGGTCCATACGGAAACCGGAGGCTGACACCAAGAAACCCAAAAACTGAAGTTACTGTACGGCGAATACACACTTTTCCAGTTTGGCGTATAGTTTATTGTCTCGCAAGATCTGCAACACCTGTCTCACATGCTCCTGGTGAGACACAAGATCTGGCGAGTAAATTAAAATGTCATCCAAATATACGACCACAAACAGCCCCACCAGATGACGAAAAATGTCATTAACAAAATGTTGGAATACTGCTGGTGCAGTAGTCAGACCAAAAGGCATGACAAGGTTCTCATAATGTCCCTCCGGCGTGTTAAACGCCGTTTTCCACTCATCCCCCTCTTTTATCCTAATCAGATTATACGCCCCCCTGAGATCCAATTTAGAGAACCATTTGGCGCCAACAATTTGATTGAAGAGATCAGGAATCAGAGGGAGTGGATACGGATCTCGAACAGTAATCCGATTAAGTTCGCGGAAATCCAAGCAAGGGCGTAGGCCTCCATCTTTCTTCTTCACAAAGAAGAACCCCGCGGCCACTGGGGAAGATGAAGGTCTAATATGCCCTTTAGCCAGACTTTCCGAAATATAATCTTTCATAGCCTGCCTCTCAGGACCAGAAAGGTTATATAACCTAGCTTTAGGTAACTTAGCATCAGGAAGTAAATTAATAGAGCAGTCATACACACGATGAGGAGGCAACTCCTGACACCCCTCCTCAGAGAACACATCCCCAAAGTCCTCCAAAAAAGGAGGCAAAGTACTAGGCACGACCGCACTGATGACTGTGTTCATGCAGTTACTTTTGCAAAACTCACCCCATTGGCTTATCTCTCTGGACTGCCAATTAATCACAGGGTTATGTTTAACCAACCAAGGAAGTCCCAACACAATAGGAGTAGGTAGACCCTCCAACACATAACAAGATAATAGTTCCCTATGTATTGCCCCTACCCGAAGGTCAATGTTATGAACCTCATGAACAAAGCTACCTTGGCCGAGAGGCCTGGCGTCAATGGAGAATATAGGGATCGGTTTGACCAATACACTCAGATGCATACCTTGAGCCTGAGCAAACTGAGCGTCAACCAGATTAGCCCCGGACCCACTATCAAGAAGAACAGAAAATCTCTCCACTCTCGTACCAACCACCACCTCCACTGGTACAAGGAACTGAGAAGAACTAGCGGACGAAATACATACTCCCAGGTTGTCGTCCACCACACAACCTGGGATTAACAGTTTTCCGGCGACTTCTTGCTCAACAAGGCACGGGACGGACATCCCCCAACAAAATGTCCCTCTTTCCCGCAGAAGAAACACCTTCTAGTCCTGCGGCGTACCGCCAATCCCCTCCTACGAAATGATGTCCCTCCCAACTGCATAGGCTCCTCCGAACAGACAAGGGGAACCTCAACATAAGGGACTTTAGTAGTAGGTGGAGTAACAACAGTGGGCGGAGTTACCTCGCACCTCTCCCGGAGCCGTCTATCAGTACGGATAGCCAGGGCCATAGCAGCCTCCAGTGATGGAGGAGAATCATACTGAGCCAAAACGTCCTTTAATTTGTCAGAAAGCCCATGACAAAACTGGCTCCTAAGAGCTGGGTCATTCCACTGAGTATCTGTGGCCCATCTACGGAACTCAGAAGCAAATTCCTCCGCCGGACGATCTCCCTGCTGTATCTTACGTAATTTTGTCTCAGCAAGAGAGACCCGATCTGGGTCATCATATACCAAACCAGGGCAGTAAAAAATCGATCTACTGACTGTAGAGCCGGGGATCCCGGAGGAAGGGAAAATGCCCAGGATTGAGGGTCCCCTTGTAGGAGCGAGATAACAATTCCCACTCTCTGCTCTTCACTCCCTGATGATCGAGGCCGAAGCCGAAAATACAATTTACATGCTTCCCTGAAGGTAAAAAATTTGTCTCGCCCACCAGTGAACCTGTCCGGGAGAGCAACCTTAGGTTCAACTCTGGTTTGCTCCAGGGGAGACAAAACTTTGGACTTAATGTCCGTCAGCTCCATGGATAATCCCTGCAACTGCAGAGCCAGCTGGGCTACTGGATCCATGGCAACTGGGAATAATTTTATAGGCCAGTGAAAATGTCACGCGGTCTTATGATATGTGTACGATGTCAGTAAACTATTCTTAAAAGAACAACACTCTATACAACATATAGATTAGCAACATCAGCATATAAATATAGAATAGATTTACCTGACACGATATCCGTTGAACTCAGGATTAATCTTGAGGACTTGATACACTGTCACAGGAAAGAAGAGGACCGGGGGTCTAACCTTACCCTAAACTGGGGTCCTAACTAATCCCTCACCTTGGAGGTACTGATAATGGTTCAGAGGTCCAAGTCTCCAGCCTAACCCTGTCTCCTATCAGTCCCTGAACCCTGTAATCAGTCCTAAGAAGGATTCTGATTACCACCAAAGGGATATGGGCTGATCTCTGCTAAATACACAGATTAGAAATATAAGACAGACTGGAGAAAACACAGACTTGCATACACACTCAAACACAGAAGGAACATAAATGATCAGGGATATTAAACTCTAAGCAAGGTGAGCTTAAAACAACTAAGGAGCTCTTTAACTTAAGTCTATACAGATACAATCCTATCTGTGGTCTGCATGAAGAATTTCACTGGCAACTCCCAAACAGACAACCAGAGATTTAAAGGAAACCAATCAACAAATAATTAATTGCAGCCGGGAGAAACTGCACCCAGTCCCAGAACTGAGCACAGACAGAATTAACTCCCTAACTGCCAAACACAAAGAAACAGCAACTCAGCTGTGAGAAGTCAGAATGTGCAACGCGACGATCTTCGTGGCGATGCACACATGACATCCTTGCGTGCATCACTAACCCGTCGTTGTAAAGAGTCTACCTGCATGGGTTCAGGTTCAGGTTCCCGTGTAATCCTACTCAAAGGTTCCTTAGCTGGAGAGGAAGGTAGGAAAAGGTTAGTACGATTGCTTTCGAACCATCTCTCTTGCCTGCGTTCAGTCAGACGAGTATCAATACGGATGCAGTAGTTAATAAAGTCACCTAACGCAGTGGGAGGGTCGGCACGAGCAAGTTCATCCTTAATCAGTGGAGATAACCCCTTTCGAAAAATAGATTTTTTGGCGGAACTGTCCCAGGTGGTATCAAGGGCCCATCTCCTGAAATCCAAGGCATATTCAGCTACCGAGTGCTTACCTTGGCGCAAAGCTAACATGGCTGCTTCAGCTGTTGCACCTCGATTGGGGTCATCAAACACCTGCCCCATGGCTGAAATAAAATCATCAAGGTGATTCAAACAATCATCCTCAGTCTCAATCAGAGGGTTTGCCCACATTAAAGCCTTGTTGGTAAGCAACATAATTATAGTAAGCACCTTAGATCGTTCAGTGGGAAATTGTGAAGCATGTGCAGAAAAAAAAAGATTGCATTGATTAATAAATCCCCTGAATTTCTCACGTTCACCGCCAAAACGAAAAGGGGGCAACTTGGGAATCCCAGCACTCGGGGCTACGGCAGGAGCCTGGACTCGCCCCTCTAGAACCTCAATCCTGGCTCGCAAATCCTGGGTAGTCTGTCCAACCACTTGCAAATTGTGATTATTGAGGTCCTGTAGATTTGTAAAACGGGTCTTTATATTCTGCAAATCTGCAAGGATATTATCAGTCACTCCGCAAAGTTCCTTTATGCGGGCCTCCATTTTCCAGATCTTTTAAGACAGGATTACTGGAAGAAGAGGAGAGAAAAAAAAACAATAGTGTTCACCTGTGGCAACACTGCAGAGAGAAAAAAAAATTAAGGGAACTGCTCACCTGGAATGGTTGTGAGAAGTCACAACCACTATCATCACAGAAAGTTTCAACCAGACATCTGATATCCAGAGTTACAGCAGACAAAAAAGAGAAAAGAAAGGAAAAAAAAAAAAAAAAAAACAATAGTGTTTACCTGTGGTAACACTGCAAAAAGAAAAAACTTAAGGGAATTGCTCACCTGGAATGGTTGTGAGAAGTCACAACCACTGTCATCACAGAAAGTACAACCGGACGTCTGATATCCACAGTACAGCAGACACAGCCTTCCAGACCCAGCAGACACTAACGTTTTGGCTTCAGAATCTTGTAATGTATGTAGTACAGTTCATATAGCGTCTTGTGCTTGGGTGCGATGAAAACACAGGAGTCACAGGTTTGATATAGAAAAGTCCTGTATTACTTCATACAAGTTGGCAGAAATAGTCACACAGTTTGCAGACACAGAAACAGGAGACACAGCAGGCCAGAGTAATCCAAGCTCAGCAATCACTCTCCAATACAGATTCAGGATCTTCTTCTCTGTTACCGTAAGTCCATGCAAACGTGGGTCTTTCAAAGAGCAGGGTTCAGAGTCCACAAGTGCTTCAGAGTTCCTCAGTAGGAATAGCTGGAGTACAAGGTCCAAGGCTTACAGGAGTCAAGTCACAGGTTCACTGCAGGCTAGATTCTGAAGCACTGATTGCTCAGCTGTGGCTGCTTAAGAAGCAAAGGAGAGAATCAGGGCGGGAACATGCAAGCTGGAAACTCCATTTTGACTGAGGGCAAGATAGCTGCAGCAAGACAGAAAGTAAAATGGCTGACGAACAAACTGAGTTTCAGGAATATATACATAGAACCTTACACTTTGTCTCACCATGCTGATTGCCCAGAGATAAGTGATCCCACACTTGGACTCTCTGAAGAGCAGTTCACATTTCCATTTATAGATTCTGGCATCTTGCTCTGCCTGTTTCAAGTGGGACATGAGGAGATCGCATGTAGTGATGCTCAAATATTTGAGTAACCACTCTCACAAGAAGGCGATGATGTGAAAATGCAATTACTGTCACAAGAGGTGGAAGATGATGAGACACAATTAATTGCCAACAAGTGGTGTTGTTACGTCAGCGAGTCTGAAGAAGGACCAGGGTGCGGAAGTAACATGGTAACATAGTTTTTAAGGTTGAAGGAAAACTTTAAGTACATCTAGTTCAACCCATAGCCTAACATGTTGATCCAGAGGAAGGCAAAAAAACCCATGCGGCAAACACTAAGCTCCACATTGGGGAAAAAAATTCCTTCCCAACTGTACATACGGCAATCAGACTAGTTCCCTGGATCAACGCCCTATCGAGGAATCTAGTACATATATCCTGTAATTTTATACTTTTCAGGAAAGGCATCCAGGCCCTTCTTAAATTTTAGTACTGAATCACTGATTACAACATCATATGGCAGAGTCTCACCACTCTTACAGTAAAGAATCCGCATCTGTGATTATGATTAAATCTTCTTACCTCCAGACGTAGATAATGCCCCCTTGTCCCCGTCTCAGGTCTAAGGGTGAAAAGATCATTAGAAAGGTCTTTGTACTGTCCCCTCATATATTTATACATTATAATAAGATTGCCCCTAAGCCTTCATTTTTCTAAACTAAATAACGACAAGTGTAATAACTTGCCTTGGTATTGCCGACCCCCCAGTTCTCTAATAACCTTGGTCGCTCTTCTCTGCACCCGCTCCAGTTCAGTTATGTCTTTCTTATACACCGGAGATTAGAATACTATACACAGTATTCTAAGTGTGGTTGCACTAGTGACTTTTATAAGGGTAAGATTATGTTCTCCTCATGAGCATCTATGCCTCTTTTAATGCATCCCATTATTTTATTTGCCTTTGCAGCAGCTGCCTGACACTGGCCACTAAATGTGAGTTTGTCATCCACCCATACCCCCAGATCTTTTTCAGTGACAGTTTTGCCCAGTGTTTTACCCTTAAGCACATAAATATACATCTTATTTCTTCTGCCCAAGTGCATGACCTTACGTTTATCCCCATTAAAGCTCATTTGCCATTTATCAGCCCAAGCTTCTAGTTTACATAAATCTTCCTGTAATATTAAATTGTCCTCCTCTGTATTGATTACCTTGTGGAGTTTACTGTCATCTGAAAATATTGAAATTCTACTCTGTTTGCCTCCTAGAAGGTCATTAATAAATATGTTAAAAAGAAGTGGGCCCAACACCGACCCCTGTGGTACCCCACTGCTAACCGTGACCCAGTCCGAGTGTGCTCCATTAATAACCACCCTTTGCTTCCTATCCCTGAGCCAGCTCTTGACCCACTTACACATATTTTCCCCTATCCCCATTGTTCTCATTTTATGTATCAACCTTTTGTGTGGCACCGCATAAAAAGCTTTTGAAATGTACATATACACCATGTCCACTGTGTTTCCTTGGTCAAGTACGGAACTTACCTCTTCATAAAAGCTTATCAGATTAGTTTGACAGGAACGGTCTCTCGTAAATCCATGTTGATATTGGGTCATGAGGTTATTCTTCTTCAGATACTCCAGTATAGTATCTCTTAGAAAACCCTCAAGGATTTTACACACAGTAGAGGTTAAGCTCACTGACCTATAACTTCCAAGAAACACAAATTCCCTTAAATAGCATATTAGAATGTAGGGAGAAAAAGAAGAGATCCCAAAGGTAATAATAACAATCTTTATTGATAGAAAAAATAATTAAAAATACATAAAACAGCAGAAAAACTGTTTCGGGGACACCGAGCCAAAATCTAGTATAGTAACATGTTACATGGCTACCAAAACAATAAATGGTGCCAATAGTAATATCCTATTAAGAAAGATGACAAATAACTAACCACCACAAACAGCTGATAGTAGTCACAATAAAATCCTTTTTTGGAAAGGTTAACCAATTAGTATAGCGAACCCAGAGTTACATAGCCATAAAATGTCCTAAGGGTACATTCCCACATTAGATGTATATGTGAATACAGGTAATGCTATGGACATGTGCTAACAATAAAGTGGCACTAGCAGATATGAGATAAATGTCCCTATAAAATATCAATATAATACATATGCATCAATGAATGTGTTTAATCCTGATAGGCATATAAACGCTGTATCATATATAGGTTAAATACCTCTAAAATGCCCCAGGAAAATATCGCTATAGTATATGTATAGATGCATGTACCACATGCTATCTAAATGATTCACTATAACACATTTTAATGTGCAGAGACATACATCTAACAAATGTGAAAACGAAGTATATACATCCTCAATCATAGACCTTCATAGTATGCTAACACTAGCAAAAATGCTGTCTAATTAGCAGTGAAAACGATAGGTGCATGTATATACAATAAAAGGTAAATGTGGTGATAATTACCGGTAACAGAAGAGTGGCTCGGCGTCCCCTCACCCCGACGTACGTTTCGCCTCCTGCTTCTTCCGGGAGCGTGTCTGGGTGAGGGCGTCAGACTATTTAATGGACCGCTGGCCAATCATAACGTGCTCCATGAAAGGATTGTATATTCATCACATGCTGGCACATGACGCGCTAAGCCCGCCTCTCAATGACTCACTTCCTCTTGGAAACGCTCAATGACACGCAAGCCAAATAGCCTGCGTGCCAGTGTGAGAGCGTCCAGGGAAGTAAGTGAGGATGGGATTGTTGCGCATGCGCTCGTGACGACCATCAGATTAAAGCAAACCAAACAGAATCAGAATGCCTGGAACGATCTTATACAAAGAGGATATAGGATGTACTGCAATTTTGTTCAATTAAATAAATATATACTAATGTGTAAAAAATAGTGCATATCACCACATTAATAGTGCCATATCATAATTATAATAATGCCATATTATAAAGATTATATAATGTATATCCCTTAATATATTCCCTTAACATAAAAAATGATAAATCCTCCTACAGTGTGATCTATTACATATAACATCATATAGATCAAATATGAATGATAATAATAAAGTGATAATATGATAAAAAATAATCAATAATAAAAAGTAAAAAATAAATAAATGAAAATAATAAATATTAAATAATAAATAAATAATAATAATAAATGAAAAATAATAAAAAATAAAAAATAAATAATAATGTAAAATATAAAAAATAAATAATAAATAAAAAATAAAAAATAATAATATTTGTTATATATATATATATGAAAAGTGCTAGTGAAAAAACACCTATAAGAAGAAAATTTTTCAATATGATGAATATTGCTTGAAGACATCCTTATCGATATTCAGATTCCACTTAGATCCCATGATGAAGCATACGGTACGGTTTCCACAAAGTTCATCAAATATGATCTTATCCATTCCACCATCAGATATGTATAACTACTAATAAAATAAAAACAATTAAAATCATATCAGAAAACCAATACCCCCCACTAAAAAGATGCACCCACTACAAAAATGCTGAAAAACCCATGGTTTCATTGAGGCCCGCTGGGCTCATGGTTCCCAAACGATAAATCCAACGACTTTCTAATTGTGCTAAAGTCCTCCCAATATCTCCTCCTCTGGATCCCAAGTTAACCTGATCAATAGCCTTAATTTTCAAGGACAAGGTCAAGCAACATAGATGAAAATCTCGTGGACCTCATTTTGGTTCTTTTGGACTTTGTCCTTAGACACAATGTATTCATCTTTAATGGGAATATTTTCCGTCAGAAGCAAGGCACAGCCATGGGGGCGTCATGTGCGCCCTCATATGCTAATTTGTTTTTGGGTGCCTGGGAGCGGAAAATATTCCTAGAGGAAGATATCCCAGGGATGTGTCTCGTACACAATTGGATGAGATACATTGACGACGTTTTGTTTGTCTGGGAAGGGTCTACCACTGAATTAGATTGCTTGATGCAGGGACTCAATGACAATAATCTCAATATAAGTCTTACCTATAAAACAGGAAGAAGTTTAGAATTTTTGGATATTTGGATTGAGGCTTCCATTAACGGTATTGTACGTACTGATGTTTTTAGGAAACCCACAGCAACCAATTCATATCTGAGGGCAGATTCATCTCATCCAAGAAGTACGATTCGGGGAATACCCATTGGTCAGTTTCTCAGAATCAAGAAAATTTGTTCAGATCAGGAATCCTTCTTGAAACAAAGTGATGATTTAAAGGATCGGTTTTTTGAAAGGGGATACAGTCGCAAAATGATCCAAAGGGGATATAATAGAGCAAGACGTACCCCTAGAAATGAACTGCTCTATGGTAACAAGAAGAAGAATGATCAAACCACAAAACAAATCCGATTTATATCGACATATAATACTCAATGGTATCATCTTGTGGACATTTTCAACAAACACTGGAACATCTTACTCTCAGATCCAACATTGAAACAAATCTTACCAGCATCTCCGCAGTGTGTACCCAAGAGATCGGCTAACTTAAAAGATATGCTGGTGCGTAGCCACTATGAACCTAGGAACAGAGGAGATTCCAATCTTTCAAAAGGTTTCTTCCCCTGTGGCTTATGCAAAGCCTGTTCTAACTTGATCAAAAGTAAGTATTTTAAAAACTGGAATGGGTCACGAATGTTTGAGATCCGTAAACATCTAACATGCACTTCCAAAGGGGTGGTGTACCACGCTGAATGTCCGTGTGGTAAGGTATATGTTGGCCTTACCACATGTGAACTGAAGATACGGGTTCGTGAACACGCCCTTGATATAGAAAAGGCAAAAACGGTGGATGATGAAACACAGTTAAAAACTCTCCCCAAACATTATAAGACATTCCATGGGTGCAATTCTAGGTCCTTGAAAATTAAGGCTATTGATCAGGTTAACTTGGGATCCAGAGGAGGAGATATTGGGAGGACTTTAGCACAATTAGAAAGTCGTTGGATTTATCGTTTGGGAACCATGAGCCCAGCGGGCCTCAATGAAACCATGGGTTTTTCAGCATTTTTGTAGTGGGTGCATCTTTTTAGTGGGGGGTATTGGTTTTCTGATATGATTTTAATTGTTTTTATTTTATTAGTAGTTATACATATCTGATGGTGGAATGGATAAGATCATATTTGATGAACTTTGTGGAAACCGTACCGTATGCTTCATCATGGGATCTAAGTGGAATCTGAATATCGATAAGGATGTCTTCAAGCAATATTCATCATATTTAAAAAATTTTCTTCTCATAGGTGTTTTTTCACTAGCACTTTTCATATATATATATATATATAACAAATATTATTATTTTTTATTTATTATTTATTTTTTATATTTTACATTATTATTTATTTTATATTTTTTTATTATTTTTCATTTATTATTATTATTTATTTATTATTTAATATTTATTATTTTCATTTATTTATTTTTTACTTTTTATTATTGATTATTTTTTATCATATTATCACTTTATTATTATCATTCATATTTGATCTATATGATGTTATATGTAATAGATCACACTGTAGGAGGATTTATCATTTTTTATGTTAAGGGAATATATTAAGGGATATACATTATATAATCTTTATAATATGGCATTATTATAATTATGATATGGCACTATTAATGTGGTGATATGCACTATTTTTTACACATTAGTATATATTTATTTAATTGAACAAAATTGCAGTACATCCTATATCCTCTTTGTATAAGATCGTTCCAGGCATTCTGATTCTGTTTGGTTTGCTTTAATCTGATGGTCGTCATGAGCGCATGCGCAACAATCCCATCCTCACTTACTTCCCTGGACGCTCTCACACTGGCACGCAGGCTATTTGGCTTGCGTGTCATTGAGCGTTTCCAAGAGGAAGTGAGTCATTGAGAGGCGGGCTTAGCGCGTCATGCGCCAGCATGTGATGAATATACAATCCTTTCATGGAGCACGTTATGATTGGCCAGCGGTCCATTAAATAGTCTGACGCCCCTCACCCAGACACGCCCCCGGAAGAAGCAGGAGGCGAAACGTACGTCGGGGTGAGGGGACGCCGAGCCACTCTTCTGTTACCGGTAATTATCACCACATTTACCTTTTATTGTATATACATGCACCTATCGTTTTCACTGCTAATTAGACAGCATTTTTGCTAGTGTTAGCATACTATGAAGGTCTATGATTGAGGATGTATATACTTCGTTTTCACATTTGTTAGATGTATGTCTCTGCACATTAAAATGTGTTATAGTGAATCATTTAGATAGCATGTGGTACATGCATCTATACATATACTATAGCGATATTTTCCTGGGCATTTTAGAGGTATTTAACCTATATATGGTACAGCGTTTATATGCCTATCAGGATTAAACACATTCATTGATGCATATGTATTATATTGATATTTTATAGGGACATTTATCTCATATCTGCTAGTGCCACTTTATTGTTAGCACATATCCATAGCATTACCTGTATTCACATATACATCTAATGAGGGAATGTACCCTTAGGACATTTTATGGCTATGTAACTCTGGGTTCGCTATACTAATTGGTTAACCTTTCCAAAAAAGGATTTTATTGTGACTACTATCAGCTGTTTGTGGTGGTTAGTTATTTGTCATCTTTCTTAATAGGATATTACTATTGGCACCATTTATTGTTTTGGTAGCCATGTAACATGTTACTATACTAGATTTTGGCTCGGTGTCCCCGAAACAGTTTTTCTGCTGTTTTATGTATTTTTAATTATTTTTTCTATCAATAAAGATTGTTATTATTACCTTTGGGATCTCTTCTTTTTCTCCCTACATTCTAATATGCTATTTAAGGGAATTTGTGTTTCATTGATATGAAGTGCCCTATCTGAAATTTTGGACAGGCTTATGTTGTTGTACTATAACTTCCAAGTTCAGTTTTTTGTCCCCTTTTTGAATATTGGCACCACATTTGCTATACGCCAGTCCTGTGGTACAGACCCTGTTATTATGGAATATTTAAGGTTGAAAAATAATGGTCTATCTATGACTGTATTAAATTCCTGCAGTATTCGGGCGTGTATCCCATCCGGGCCCGGGGATTTGTCAACTTTAGTGATTTTTAGACGCCGCCGTACTTCCTGCTGGGTTAAGCAGGTGACATTTAATAGAGAATTTTTTCATCACTGATCATGTTATCTGTCATGGGATTTTCTTGTGTAAATACAGTTGAAAAAAGTCATATAGCATATTGGCTTTTTCCTCATCCTCATCCACCATTTCACCCAGACTATGTTTAAGGCGGCCAACACTATCATTTTTTAGTTTCTTACTATTTATGTAGTTAAAGAATATTTTGGGATTATTTTTACTTTTTCTGGCAATGAGTCTCTCTGTCTCAATCTTTGCTGCCTTGATTTGCTTTTTACAGAATTTATTTAAATTTCTGTATTTATTTAATGCCTCATCACTACCTCCTTTAATTCTTTAAAAGCTTTCTTTTTGTCACTTATTGCGCCCCTTACAGCTCTGTCTAGCCATAGTGGTTTCCTATTTCTAATAAAATAAAGTCCAGCTCACCAGTATAACATCCCAGGGATCGGAGCACGGAACTGCTGTGTCAGACGTATAACATGGCAAAATGAAGAGGGAAAAAAAAAAAACACTTTGTCGTGGAGCTGGATTTTTTTTTTTCTCTTCATTTTCCTATTTCTAGCATGTTTATTCCCATAGGGTATATACTTTGCACAGGTCCTATTCAGGATACTAATAAATGTCTCTCATTTTCTTTGTGTACTTTTATGTCTCAGGATATCGTCCCAGTTTATTGCACCAAGATCATCTCTCAACCGTTGGAAATTTGCCTTCCTGTAGTTTAGTGTCCTTGTAACCCCTCGACTACACATCTTATTAAAGGATACATGAAAGCTTATTATTTTGTGATCACTATTACCCAAGTGATCCCCAAACCTTATACTTGAAATGCTGTCTGGCCTGTTAGTTAATATTAACAGTGCCCCCCTTCTTGTCGGGTCCTGAACCAGTTGTGAAAGGTAATTGTCTCTCATAGTTGTCAAAAACCTATTACCTTTGCTAGTACTGCAGGTATCTGCCCCAATGTATTTCAGGGTAGTTGAAGTCTGCCATAATAATGACTTCGCCTTGAGTCGCTGCTTCATCTATTTGCTTTATGAGGATATTCTCCTTTGCTTCCATTATTTTTGGAGACTTATAACAAACCCCTATGAATAATTTGTTATTTTTCCCCTTCCCCTTATCTCCGCCCACAGGGACTCTACATTTTCATTATATTCACGTGTTATCAAGCAGGATGGGTTTTAACCCCTTTCTGACATTGGACGTACTATGCCGTCCATGTGCCCTGGGCATGTATGCCCATGGATGGGATAGTATGTTATAGTCAATCGGCTGCGCTCACAGGGGGAGTGTGGCCGATCGTGGCCGGGTATCAGCTGATTCTCACAGCTGACACTCGGCACTAAGTGCCAGGAGTGGTCACGGACTGCTTCCGGCACTTTAACCCCCGGAACACTGCGATCAAACATGATTGCAGCGTTCCGGTGGCTGCAAATGGGCTGACAGCCCCTCTGCTTATGGATTGGAGATCCCGATCGCTGCTATGAAGACCCGATGTCGTTACGATGACATCCGGGTCTCATTACCTGAGGGACTTCCTGTCATGCGCAGTGATGACCAGGAAGTCTCTCAGGTCAGTGTTATTGAAGCTGCAGCGTTGACAGTTTCTATAGCATGCAGATCTGCATGCTATAGAAGCAATCAGCCTGTAGAAAATGAGTGTCCCATAGTGGGACAATGTGTAAAAGTAAGAATTAACTAAAAAAATGTTTTTAAATAATTGTAAAAATAGAATACATTTAGATTTTTTATTATATCAATAAATATTTTAATAAAAAAACAAAAAAAAAAAAACAATAAAAGTACACATATTTGGCATCCTCGTGTCCGTAACGACCCGCCCTATAAATTTGCCCCATTGGTTAACCCCTTTTGTGAATACCATAAAAAAACAAGGCAAAAAAACAATGCTTTATCATCATACTGCCGAGCAAAAAGTTGAATAACACGCAATCAAAAAGACGGATTTAAATAAACGTGGTACCGCTGAAAACGTCATCTTGTCCCGCAAAAAACGAGCCACTACGCTTTATCAGCGAAAAAATAAAAAAGTTATAGCTGTCACAATGAAGCGATGCAAAAATAATTATTTGTTCTATAAAATAGGTTTTATTGTATAAAAGTACCAAAACTAGTGTTGAGCGATACGATACCGCAAGTATCGGGTATCGGCCGATATTAGCTCTATCGGACTTTCGATACTTAGTTCCGATATTTTCGTCTTATCGGATACCGGAATCGGGATTGTCACTGTCACTGTCAGTGTCCGTCGGTCGGGTCTGTCAGGAGTCAGCGGCACTTACCCGGCAGAAGATCTCCGGCGGTCACGGGCTGGACTGCTTCATGGCCGCCATCATCTTTCCCCGGCGGTCACATGCAGTTTCTCGCGATAACTGCAGTGACTGCTGGGTAATCCTGGCCGTAAAGCAGTCAGTCCGATGACGTCACCGCCGGGGAAGCAGGTAATCAGCTGTGCTGCGTCGAGATGACAGGCTCTGCCTGTCATTGCGATGTAGCAGAGCTGGATCGTCGTGGGACCCTCGTTACTATGGACTGCGTCGGACAGGTGGTATACTGTTGGTTTGTTTTTTTTTTCTTTTTTTACAGGAGATCGATGGCGTCGCAGGAATGAGAGTATAATAAAAGAAATGAAAACTGTGTTGTCTCTTTTATTTCATTAAAATACTTTTTTCTTGCTGTGTCTTTTTTTTTATACATTTAAAAACTTTGGGATTAATAATGGATCGGTGTCTTATTGACACCTCTCCATTATTAACCGGGCTTATTGTCACCGTGCAATCAACGGTGACATTAACCCCTTATTACCCCACTTGCCACCGCTACAGGGCAGTGGGAAGAGCCGGGTAAAGTGCCACAATTGGCACATCTTTTGATGCGCCAAATTGTGGGCTGCTGTAGCCTGGTATTATCAGGCTTTTGAGGGCCAAAATCCATGGGCCTTGACAGTCTTTTAATACCAGGCCGCAGCAGTCTGCATTTTACTTGGCTGGTTAACAAAAATAGGGGGACCCCTACGCCGTTTTTTTTTCGAGGGGATCCCCTATTTTTGTTAACCAGCCAAGATATGCAGACTGCTGTGGCCTGGTATTATCAGGCTGGCAAGGTCCATGGATATTGGATCCTTACCAGCCTGAAAAACCAGGCCTCAGCAGTCTGCTTCATCTGGCTGGTTAACAAAAATAGGGGGGACCCCACGCCAAATTTTTTTCGAGGGGATCCCCTATTTTTGTTAACCAGCCAAGATATGCAGACTGCTGTGGCCTGGTATTATCAGGCTGGCAAGGTCCATGGATATTGGATCCTTACCAGCCTGAAAAACCAGGCCTCAGCAGTCTGCTTCATCTGGCTGGTTAACAAAAATAGGGGGGACCCCACGCCAAATTTTTTTCGAGGGGATCCCCTATTTTTGTTAACCAGCCAAGATATGCAGACTGCTGTGGCCTGGTATTATCAGGCTGGCAAGCAGGGTCGGACTGAGGCACCGGGACACCGGAGAAACCTACGGTGGGCCCCAGCTCCTGCGTGGTGGGCCCTGATTTGAAAGGATAGGTCGCGGGGCAGAGGGGGCAGTGGCCCCAGGGCCCGCGCTCTGAGGGGGCCCACCCGGAGCTACGATACAGTTACATTCTGTGGCAGAGCAGGGAGAATCGCTCTCCCTGCTCTGCCGCCCGGAAGCTATGGGGCCTGAACAGGCGTTGGGGGGGCCCGGTGCCAGCAGTGGGCCCCCCACCCGTCATCGGAGGGTCAGCTGTATCGGCATCCAGCCGATAAAGCTGAACGCATGGAGAGAGAAGGAACGAGAGCTCCTTCTCTCCCATAATCCCCCTCTCAGCGTATTACAGCGGGCGCAATAACATCACCTGCCGGCGCCCACTGTCAGACGCTGAGAGGGAGAACAGTGAGCAGCACAGGAGCCGGGAGGTGAGTTTTTTTTTTTTTTTTTTTTTTAATGGGGGTGCAGTCGAGTCCTGGCTGGAGAAGTCGTCATGTCGGTGTGGGCCAGATGGAAAAGACATGAAAAGTGAACAATTCCATTAGAAAGAACATCAGCGGTAAGTCATTATCTGTACCTGTGCTGTAATCTATATGTTCTGTAGGACTGGTATTATTTAACACAGACCATATGGCGGTAATATCAATATTGGTCTTTTTATATATAGATTATTTTGGCCAACAGCGTGGTTCATTTGCTGAGGTTCTCTGATGATGGGCCCACTCAGAAGTTTTGCCCCCACTAAACCAAAACCCTAGCTATGCCTATGGCTCTCTCTCTAGTCTTTCTTTCTCGCTCTCTGTTCTTTCCTGTCATGGGTGCATCGCCACGAAGATCGTCGCGATTGCACATTCTGACTTCTCACAGCTGAGCTGCTGTTTCTTTGTGTTTGGTAATGAGAGAGTTAATTTTACCTAGCTCTTTGCTAAGACTAGGTCCAGCCTCGCCCGGCTGCTTTTGATTATGTTCTAATTAGTTTCCTTTATATTCCTGCCAGTCTGGGTGTTAGACGCCGGTGAAAGCATTCATGTAGTCTAGCAGACTGGAGCGGTTCTGAGAATACTTAAGCTAAGAGCTCTTTAGTTGTTTTTTTTACGTCTCTGATTTGCTTGTATAGTTTTTTTTCTCATGATACCTTAGTTTCTACTGTTTGTGAGTGTTATTAACTTTGTAGGTTATTTCTTGTCTTCTTGTATGCTTTTGTTCATTAACTGTTACATGGTTCATCCTTTGGTGGTATCAGAGCTTCCTTCTTAGACTAGATTACCCGTTGGCAGGGATTGATAGGACACAGGTTTACGTGGGCTGGACCTCTGACTTAAACAGTACCTCCAGGTAAGGATTTCAGGACCCATTTAGGTCAGCATGACCGGGCACCCTTAGCGAGACAGCGTATAACGGATTCAGTATTGACCCACTGGACATTCTGTCAGGTAATTCTATGTTATCATATATCTATGCGCATGTTATATAGTATGTTGCCCTTTTGATATAGATTACTGACATCACATATATATATCTGCTATACAGCGTGACATTTCCTTCTCGCTCTCTGTTCTTTTTTCTCTCTGTTCTTTCTTTCTCTCTTTTCTTTCTTTCCTCTCTTTCTTTCTCTGTTTGTTCTTTCTCTCTCGCTGCTCTTTCTTTCTTTTCCTCAGTACCAGCCACTGTGCCCTCATTACCAGTCAGTGTGATCAGCAGTGCTAAATGGTTACGCTTGGGGCGAGGATATGGGTGTGATTAGCTGTGAAATGGGTGTTGTCGGGGCGTGGCCTAAAATTTTCAGCGGCGCGCAACACGCGCCGCAGCCTTTAATCCTCTTTCCTGTCTTCCAAATTTGGGAGGTATGCTGTATGACCTCTCTACAACTTCTGGCCATGCTCCTGATGAGCGCGACGGATGGTCTCGTGAGGGATCTCCTCCCACACCTGGACTAAAGCATCCACCAACTCTGGACAGTCTGTGGTGCAACGTGGCATGGCCTAAAATTTTCTGCAGCATGCACAGCGTGCCACAGCCTTTGTCCCTCTTTCCCTTATTCAAAGGTTGGGAAGTATGATGTTGGGCCGCAAGAATATATTTTCTCTGGTGGGCGCAAGGTACTCCAGTCCGACGCTGCTGGCAAGATCCATGTATGTTGGCTCCTTAACAGCCTTAAATACCATGCCTCAGCAGCAGGGGCGTGCATATAAATCATGGGGCCCCATAGCAAAAGTCTGAATGTTCCCCACCCCCCCAAAAAAAAAACCCAGAGGCATTTGTAAATGTAAAGTGCCAGCACAGTGAGGGAAGTTGAGTCGCACAGAGACAGGGGTTTTGGGGGTACTCGGCACTGATCACGTCGACTTCTATGGGGGATGTCACGAGTAGCACAGCTCGGTCCGTGACCTGGGCGATCACTGGAATGTGGGATATTTCCAGGGGATGATAGAATGTTCGTGTAGTTTGTCGTGACGCCACCTGTAGTACCTGGTCAGGGTGTCCAGCGCTGCTGTGCAGGTCCTCTGGAAGGGATGGTGTAGTGCAGGTAGGTGAAAAGTCTTCTACAGGTAACACGCTATCCTTCCAGGGCAGATAGATGTGAGATAGAGCAATGGTGCAAAGTGATGTAGCAGAGTGGACTATGCGACGTAGTAAGAAAGCAGGAAACACTTCAAGTTAAACGTTGCATAATAAAATTTTTAATAATAACATTACAAAAGTGCAAATGGCTTATATTATGTGACATGTTTTGTTACTGTTCATACCCTTGATATGTGTTATACATGTGTGTTAATAAATACATATTCAACAAAAGTGCAAATAGCATTAGTGCCGAAGTTCGTGGAGACTTCTTAGGACTACCCCCACCGGGGTAACTTCACAGTGTCCTTTACTTGTGCTTGTGGAGGACCCGCTCCAAACCTCCAACTGTGGTCTTGGGTGGGCTGCAAGACTTTCCTTGAGCAGACCTCACTTTCGGCCACACCAAACGGGTTTTTAGTTTCTGAGGTAGTTGAAAATAGTGCACAGTAAAGTTTTTTGTAAAACCAAGATGGAGCACCGAAGTGCCAACTATTTACAGAAAAGTTTGTGAGCCAGTACAGTTCATGGCTTCAAAGTTCAACATTTTCATTACAGTGAAACACCATTACCTAACCTGGGTATATTAAGGCAACAATAAACTTGTTCTTCTGAACATTCACCCGTCCAGGTACATCAAACCATTACCCAACCTGGGTATATTAAGGCAACAATAAACTTCTTTTTATGAACATTCACCCATCCGGGTACATCAATAATTTAACTATTTACATACAGAGACCCTGTCCGGGTTATTTAGACTTCTTTGGCTGGCCTCTTCCAGGTACCACCTGGTACTCTTCTGGAGCTTGCCAAACATCCGTGACAGGAGGGTCCACCCAGACCTGATGACGTCGTGTGGCCTGTACAGTGACGTCGTGACCCGCTATCTGGGTCTGTGTGGCCACCTCTTTCATCTCCCTCCGAGTCTGGACCCCTATGTCCCGGACTGAACGAACCCCAGGGGGCCTAACAGGCGCCGGGTACGGGCCAGCTATCATTATCATGTCCATAGCTGGGGCTGCTGAGGAGACCACTGAGGGAGGCTGGGGAGATTTACGGGGTGGGCACTTGTGCAGAGGCCTGGTTGGGGGAGGCTGAAGGCTCGTAGGGTCTGTCAGTTTCCTGACACTCTGGGGAGTAGGGGTCGCACCTGGTAACATTTAGGGCGTACCATCCATTGTAACCCCAGTGTCGGGTGTAAGTCACCAAGTCTCCTGGCAACAGGTCCCTCCCCGGGTGTCCTTCTGGGAGGTGAGCCTCCACGTCCCGCCGGGTTACAAAAACTTCTAAATAAAGTCCAGGCTCCTGGATGAAGCCCCAACCACCTTTTAACTTAAAGTTCCGTACTGCACCCTTACGCCGCGGCTCCCTCACCGTACTTTTATCCTTTCTCATATGTGCCTTCTCTGCCAGGTCCTTCTCCAGGTGACGTTGCCGAAGCTTTTGGGATTCTCACTGCTCCCTTTGTCGCTCTGCTTCCCGCTCCCGATGTCTCCACTCTTCCTCCTGACGCTGGTTGTAATTCTCCTCCACCAGCATCTCCATGTCTCCACCATCAAACGCCAGCTTACGATGTACGGTTTGCGGCAGCTCTCCTGGCGCCCGCCAGTCCTGGCGGCGCTCACCTGCGGCGGAAGCAGCCGGCTCTGGAACAGATGACGGTCGGGGCTCCGGTACAGGCAGGTAGAGCTCTGGTGCCTGCGCGGCCTCCTCCATGAGGACGGGTGTCGCTTCTTCTGCCTCAGCGACGGGGGCAGACAGCGGGATCTGGGGTGCTGGTGCGGCGTTTTCTGCAGGAACGGGTGCCTCCACTGTGATACTGGCAACCGGTTCAGATTGCAAGGGCTGGGATGCCCGCACGGCCTCCTGTACTGGAACGGGTGCCTCCACTGAGATACTGGCAACCGGTTCAGATTGCAAGGGCTGGGATGCCCGCACGGCCTCCTGTACTGGAACGGGTGCCTCCACTGAGATACTGGTAACCGGTTCAGATTGCAAGGGCTGGGATGCCCGCACGGCCTCCTGTACTGGAACGGGTGCCTCCACTGAGATACTGGCAACCGGTTCAGATTGCAAGGGCTGGGATGCCCGCACGGCCTCCTGTACTGGAACGGGTGCCTCCACTGAGATACTGGCAACCGGTTCAGATTGCAAGGGCTGGGATGCCCGCACGGCCTCCTCTACTGGAACGGGTGCCTCACCTTCCGGTACAGACACTTCAGGGGGTAAGAGGGATTGGCGCCGCTCCAATTGTAGTTTTAGGGCCCGCCAGCTCGCTTCCATCCTGGCGACCTCCTCCCGGTGCCGGGCCAGGTCTCTCAGGGTATCCTCCGCTTCTTCCAGCGTAGGAGGGTTTCCAGGCCGGGTGCCAAACGGTGGCTCCGTGGCGATCGGGTCGCTTCCGTGGGGGGAGAGCTCTGACTCCTCCATCCCTTCCCACTTCTGCTCACGTCCATTCGCCATCTCAGCAAAGTCACATGTGTCATTAGCATCAGGAGAGGCGACATCTTTTGTAGGGAGGCGGGACCTTCGCGTTCATTTACGCCCACTGAGGAGGATGAGGAGGCGGAACTCCAGAGCTGTGGGGCACGATCTTACATTGCAGTAACATTTAGAGTGTGCGGACATCGTTTTCGCGCCACGGAGTGAGTGTACGCCCACGAGAGCACGCCCTTATTCTTCACCTGTGCCTCGTGGCGCAGATATGACGGAAAAATGGCAAATACAGTCTATGATGATTTTTGCAATTCTCAAGCAAAAAAACAGTTCAATTAAGGCACACAGGACTCGCTTATAGCGAGCTTCTGAATCCTGTTCGCTGGGTGCGATGCAACATCTCTGTGGCGACTGGACCCTCGGGTGCTTCTGTCTTTTCACAAATGCCGGCTTTACCCGGCAATTGAATCAGAGGCTATTTTACTATGTAGAAGTGAATAAACTATAAATATATGTATATATATATGTCACAATGACATGTATATATATATATATATGTATTCTAAGTGTGTATATTTTGTGTTTACAAGGAAAGAAAGTGTTTTTTTAGTTGCGATATTTTGTTCCCATAGACTTACATGGGACTTCCGGTATCGGAATCGGATATCGCCGATATTTAGTGATATCGGCGATACCATTCCGATCCGATATTTTTAGATATCGAGCAGTATCGCTCAACACTAACCAAAACATAAAAGAATGATATAAATGAGGTATTGCCACAATCATACTGACCCATCAAATAAAACTGCCTAATCAATTTTACCATACGCGGACCGATATAAACGCCACCCAAAACAAATTCATGAATTGCTGGCTTTTGTTCATTCTTCCTCCCAAAAATCGGAATAAAAAGCGATCAAAAAATGTAATGTGCCCGTAAATGGTAGCAATAAAAACATCAACTCGTCCCGCAAAAAAACAAGACCTCACATGACTCTGTGGGCCAAAATATGGAAAGATTATAGCTCTCAAAATATGGTGATGCAAAAATTATTTTTGCAATAAAAAGTCTTTTAGTGTGTGACAGCTGCCAAACATAAAAACCCGCTATAAAAACCCATTATAAATAGTAAATCAAACCCCCTTTTATCACTACCTTAGTTAGGGAAAAGTAATAAAATAAAAAAAATGTATTTATTTCCATTTTCCCATTAGGGTTAGGGTTGGAGCTAAAGTTAGGGTTAGGGTTGGGGCTAAAGTTAGGGTTAGGGTTGGGGCTAAAGTTAGGGTTGGGGCTAAAGTTAGGGTTAGGGTTAGGGCTAAAGTTAGAGTTAGGGTTAGGGTTGGGGCTAGAGTTGGGGTTAGGGTTTGGATTACCGTTAGGATTGGGATTAGGGTTGGTATTAGGGTTAGGGTTGGTGTTATGAATGTGCTAGAGATGGTTTCTGAACAGAGGCTTCCTCTGGTGGTTACAGACAGTACTGAACCTTTCAGCGAGGAATGGCAATCTGGGTTCACTGACTGGTCTGATATAAGGGAGGTTCCCTCCCATGATGGTTGCCGGTGATCAATTGTTCTTGTCTCAATTGTGGTTCCTGGTTCATTTGGAAGTCTGCTGGAGTCTTGCCTGCATCTCCTGCTTTCAGATAAGATATTTTTTGCTTTTCTTTTTGTGCTTGCTTTTTGCATTGTTTTCTGCACTTTTGTGGAGGTCAGCCAGGTCCCCTCCTGGGGCCTGAGCTTCTCACAGTTTATCTGCAGCCACTGTTATTTGCTCATTTGCTTTTTCCTGTTTTTTCAGCGGCTGCAGCTTGGTTTTGTTCACAATGAGATCTGATTTAGCGAGTGACGAGATCGTGTGATCTCAGTAATTTTGTAATCAGAATTGTTGGATTTTTGTAGGGTTTTCTGGGTTGCAGAAAGTAATCTCTCCTTTCCTATCCTATTTAGTCAGCTTGTGGCCTCAGCGTTTGCTCAATCTATTTTCTGCCTATGTTTGTGTTTTCATCTTGTCTAACCGCTATTATATGTTTGGGGACTTCCTATTTTCTTTGGGGATCTGCTCCGGGGCAGATAGCTTTCATCTTTCTGCCTTTAGGGGTAGTTATCTCTCAGGCTGTGACGAGGCGTCTAGGATCAACGTAGGAACGCTCCACGGCTACCTCTAGTTGTGTCGTTAGTTTAGGAATCTGCAACCCATCAGTTACCAACATCTCAGGTGTTCTGCTGCCCTGCTGTTGTTCCTGTCCTCCTCAGCTACCGAAACACAACAGTATCACCGGCCATAACTGAAAATTATATGGTACTCACAGAAGGGAAAAATAGTGTGGAAAGAAAAAGTTGTCAGAGTTGTCAGAGATTTTTTTTTTCTGTCTGTTGCATTTTTTCCCTCTTTTTCTCTGGGTGCTGAGGAGGATTTTTTTTCTTTCAATGGAGTTTGCACAGTTGTCTAGCCGTGTGGATCAGCTTGCCACTGAGGTTCGGAGTATTGCTACCTATCTTGCTAGGTTGCCGGTTGTGGAACCTAGGATTCCCATACCAGATTTGTTTTTGGGGATCGGGCTAAATTTCTGAATTTCAAAAATAACTGTAAGTTGTTTTTTGCCTTAAAGCCTAAGTCCTCAGGGAACGCAGCACAGCAGGTTCAAATTGTCATCTCTTTCCTGTGCGGCGATCCTCAGGATTGGGCTTTTTCCCTGACACCTGGGGATCCCGTTTTGAATGATATTGATGCATTTTTTCTGGCTCTGGGGTTATTGTACGATGAACCTAATGTCACTGATCAAGCTGAAAAAACCTTGTTGGCATTAAATCAGGGTCTTGAAGAAGCTGAGTTGTACTGTCAGAAATTCTTAAAGTGGGCAGTCCTGACCAAATGGAATGATGTTGCTTTGGCAGCCCTTTTTCGGAAGGGGCTGTCAGAGAATGTAAAGGATGTTATGGTGGGATTCCCTGCTCCCTCTGGTCTCAATGATTCTATGTCATTGGCTATTCAAATTGACAGACGTTTGCGTGAGCGCAGAGGTATGCGTGAGATAGTGTTGCCTTGTGAGCCAGCTTCTGAGCCCATGCAGTGTGATAGAGTGACTTCTGGGGCACAGCGTCATGAGTTTCGAAAGCGCAATGGGTTATGTTTCTACTGTGGTGTTGCCTCTCATGCTATTTCAGTCTGCCCTAAGCGGGGAAGACGTTTTGCACGCTCAGTTGTCTTGGGTAGTGTTCAGACTTAATTTCTGGTGACTGTTACCCTGATTTGCTCCCTGTCCACATTTTCTGCTCAGGCTTTTGTTGATTCAGGAGCAGCTATTAACCTGATGGATTTTGACTTTGCCAAACGGTGTGGGTTTCCCATGATACCCCTGCGGAAGTCTATTCCCCTACTGGGCATTGATTCTACCCCTTTGGCGGATAATACACCCCAGTTTTCTACTCAGATGATAATGAGGGTTGAACCAGATCATCAAGAGAGTTGCAAATTTCTGGTGCTGTATAATCTGCATGACATTATTGTACTAGGTTTCCCTTGGTTACAGTCTCATAATCCTGTTTTGGATTGGAAATCTGTGTCTGTGACCAGTTGGGGCTGCCAATGTGTTAATGCCGACACTCCTGTTTTTTCTGCCTCTCCCAAGCCTCAGGATGTTCCTGATTTTTTGACTGATTTTTCAGATGTATTTAGTGAAAGTAAATCTGCATCTTTGCCCCCTTACAGGAGCTACGATTGCACTATTGAATTAGTGCCTGGTGGTAAATTTCCTAAAGGTCGCCTTTTTAATTTGTCTGTACCTGAACACGATGCTATGCGATCTTATATCAAGGAGTCATTGGAGAAGGGTCATATCAGACCATCCTCTTCACCCTTGGGTGCCGGTTTTTTCTTTGTGGCCAAAAAGGATAGTTCATTGAGGCCGTGTATTGATTATCGTCTCTTGAATAAGATCACTGTGAAGTATCAATATCCGTTACCCTTGATTTCTGACCTGTTTTCCAGGGTGAAAAGTGCTAGATGGTTTACCAAGCTTGACCTCAGGGGGGCGTATAACCTTATTTGCATTAAGCACGGGGATGAATGGAAGACGGCGTTTAATACCCCAGAGGGGCATTTTGAGTACCTAGTGATGCCCTTTGGGCTCACTAATGCTCCTTCCGTCTTCCAATGCTTCATGAATGATATTTTCAGGGATTTTGTGGATAAATTTCTGATTGTTTATTTGGATGATATCTTGATTTTTTCCAGTGACTGGGACTCTCATGTGAAACATGTTCGGACTGTGTTTCAGATTTTGAGAGAGAATGCACTGTATGTGAAGGGATCAAAGTGTCTTTTTGGCTTACATTTCTGGGATTCATTTTGTCTCCGTCTGTTATTGAAATGGACCCGGTCAAGGTTCAGGCCATCTGTGATTGGGTCCAACCTACATCATTAAATGCTCTTCAGAGATTTTTGGGTTTTACCAATTTTTATCGTAAATTTATTGGTAATTTCTCTGGTATTGTTAAACCATTGACTGATTTGACCAAAAAGGGTTCTGATGTGGTGAATTGGCCTCCTGAGGCAGTCTCTGCGTTTCAGGAACTTAAGCAGAGATTCACTTCTGCTCCTGTTCTACGGCAGCCTGATGTTTCTTTACCGTTTCAGGTTGAGGTTGATGCCTCTGAAATTGGGGCAGGTGCTGTTTTGTCCCAAAGAGATCCAGAGACCTCTAAGAGTAACCCTTGTGCCTTTTTCTCTCGAAAATTTTCTCCAACTGAACGTAATTATGACGTGGGTAATCGGGAGTTATTGGCCATGAAGTGGGCCTTTGAAGAGTGGAGACATTGGCTGGAAGGAGCCAAACATCAGGTGGTGGTCCTCACTTACCATAAGAATCTGGTTTATCTCGAATCAGCCAAGCGACTTAATCCTAGACAGGCCAGGTGGGCCTTGTTTTTCACACGTTTTAATTTTGTGGTTTCTTTTCTTCCTGGCACTAAGAATGTTAAGGCGGATGCCCTCTCGAGGAGTTTCTTTGCGGACTATTCTGAGTTATCTGATCCTTCTGTTATTTTGAAAGAGGGTGTAGTTCTTTCCGCCATCTCGCCCAATTTGAGACTGTCCTTGGAAGGGTATATATCAAAAAACTGACCGGCACATCCAAACTTAGATTCAGTGTGAACAGGTGCTAAACCTAGAGTCCCAACTCATATACATACAGGAAGAAAAGGTAGCACACTGTAGCGCTATAGCTTGCAAACACGAAATATGAAAAATATGAAAAATGAATTACATCATTACCTTAGAAATATGAAAAATTGAGAAGTCTTAGCGCATAAGATGGCCAAATTATGTGAGCCTGATAGCCACGTCAAGGCTCTTCTCGTATATCAGGTCCCTAACTAATGAATCTAAGTTTGGATGTGCCGGTCAGTTTTTTGATATGTATTCATTTACCTTCTGCCTGAGCACTCCACCTGGTGGTCACAGGCCTTTTAATTATAGCAGGTTCATCACCCCTCCACAGAGATGTAGATTTTAGTCTGAAAAGAGGATTCATAGGTTCCCATGCAGACAGACTTTTCTAAAGCGAGGATAGGCATTAGTTAGGGACCTGATATACGAGAAGAGCCTTGACGTGGCTATCAGGCTCACATAATTTGGCCATCTTATGCGCTAAGACTTCTCAATTTTTCATATTTCTAAGGTAATGATGTAATTCATTTTTCATATTTTTCATATTTCGTGTTTGCAAGCTATAGCGCTACAGTGTGCTACCTTTTCTTCTTGTATGTATATGAGTTGGTGACTCTAGGTTTAGCACCTGTTCACACTGAATCTAAGTTTGGATGTGCCGGTCAGTTTTTTGATATGTATTCATTTACCTTCTGCCTGAGCACTCCACCTGGTGGTCACAGGCCTTTTAATTATAGCAGGTTCATCACCCCTCCACAGAGATGTAGATTTTAGTCTGAAAAGAGGATTCATAGGTTCCCATGCAGACAGACTTTTCTAAAGCGAGGATAGGCATTAGTTAGGGACCTGATATACGAGAAGAGCCTTGACGTGGCTATCAGGCTCACATAATTTGGCCATCTTATGCGCTAAGACTTCTCAATTTTTCATATTTCTAAGGTAATGATGTAATTCATTTTTCATATTTTTCATATTTCGTGTTTGCAAGCTATAGCGCTACAGTGTGCTACCTTTTCTTCTTGTATGTATATGAGTTGGTGACTCTGGGTTTAGCACCTGTTCACACTGAAATCTAAGTTTGGATGTGCCGGTCAGTTTTTTGATATGTATTCATTTACCTTCTCCTGAGCCCCCCCCCCCCCCCCCCCCCCCCCCCCCCCCCCCCCCCCCCCCCCCCCCCCCCCCCCCCCCCCCCCCCCCCCCCCCCCCCCCCCCCCCCCCCCCCCCCCCCCCCCCCCCCCCCCCCCCCCCCCCCCCCCCCCCCCCCCCCCCCCCCCCCCCCCCCCCCCCCCCCCCCCCCCCCCCCCCCCCCCCCCCCCCCCCCCCCCCCCCCCCCCCCCCCCCCCCCCCCCCCCCCCCCCCCCCCCCCCCCCCCCCCCCCCCCCCCCCCCCCCCCCCCCCCCCCCCCCCCCCCCCCCCCCCCCCCCCCCCCCCCCCCCCCCCCCCCCCCCCCCCCCCCCCCCCCCCCCCCCCCCCCCCCCCCCCCCCCCCCCCCCCCCCCCCCCCCCCCCCCCCCCCCCCCCCCCCCAAAAAAAAAAAAAAAAAAAAAAAAAAAAAAAAAAAAAAAAAAAAAAAAAAAAAAAAAAAAAAAAAAAAAAAAAAAAAAAAAAAAAAAAAAAAAAAAAAAAAAAAAAAAAAAAAAAAAAAAAAAAAAAAAAAAAAAAAAAAAAAAAAAAAAAAAAAAAAAAAAAAAAAAAAAAAAAAAAAAAAAAAAAAAAAAAAAAAAAAAAAAAAAAAAAAAAAAAAAAAAAAAAAAAAAAAAAAAAAAAAAAAAAAAAAAAAAAAAAAAAAAAAAAAAAAAAAAAAAAAAAAAAAAAAAAAAAAAAAAAAAAAAAAAAAAAAAAAAAAAAAAAAAAAAAAAAAAAAAAAAAAAAAAAAAAAAAAAAAAAAAAAAAAAAAAAAAAAAAAAAAAAAAAAAAAAAAAAAAAAAAAAAAAAAAAAAAAAAAAAAAAAAAAAAAAAAAAAAAAAAAAAAAAAAAAAAAAAAAAAAAAAAAAAAAAAAAAAAAAAAAAAAAAAAAAAAAAAAAAAAAAAAAAAAAAAAAAAAAAATAATTTCCATCTATCGCTAAGACTCCATTTTCATATTCAAGGTAATGATGTATTCATTTTCATATTTTCATATTTCGTGTTGCAACTAACGCTACATGCACCTTTTCTTCTGTATTATAGATTGTGACTCAGTTTAGCACCTGTCACACTGAATCAGTTGGATGCCTCATTTTTTGATATGTATTCATTACCCTGCCTAGCACTCCACCTGTGGTCACAGCCTTTTAATATAGCTCATCACCCTCCACAGAGATGTAGATTTTATCTAAAAGGATTCATAGGTTCCCATGCAGACAGACTTTTCTAAGCGAGATAGCATTGTTAGGGACCTGATATCAAAAGCCTTGAGTGGCTACAGGCTCAATATTTGCCATCTTATCGCTAAGACTCTCAATTTTTCATATTTCTAAGTAATGATGAATTTTTCATATTTTCATATTTCGTGTTTGCAAGCTATAGCGCTACAGTTGCTACCTTTTCTTCTTGTATGTATATGAGTTGGTGACTCTAGTTTACACCTGTTCACACTGAATCAAATTGGATGTGCCGTCAGTTTTTTGATATGTATTCATTTACCTTCTGCCTGAGCACTCCACCTGGTGTCACAGGCCTTTTAATTATAGCAGTTCATCACCCCTCCACAGAGAGTAGATTTTAGTCTGAAAAGGGATTCATAGGTTCCCATGCAACAGACTTTCAAAGCGAGATAGCATTAGTTAGGGACCTGATATAAAAGACCTTGACGTGCTATCAGGCTCACATAATTGGCCATCTTATCGCTAAGACTTCTCAATTTTTCATATTTCTAAGGTAATGATGTAATTCATTTTTCATATTTTTCATATTTCGTGTTTGCAAGCTATAGCGCTACAGTGTGCACCTTTTCTTCTTGTATGTATATGAGTTGGTGACTCTAGGTTTAGCACCTGTTCACACTGAAATCTAAGTTTGGATGTGCCGGTCATTTTTTGATATGTATTCATTTACCTTCTGCCTGAGCACTCCACCTGGTGGTCACAGGCCTTTAATTATAGCAGGTTCATCACCCCTCCACAGAGATGTAGATTTTAGTCTGAAAAGAGGATTCATAGGTTCCCATGCAGACAGACTTTTCTAAAGCGAGGATAGGCATTAGTTAGGGACCTGATATACGAGAAGAGCCTTGACGTGGCTATCAGGCTCACATAATTTGGCCATCTTATGCGCTAAGACTTCTCAATTTTTCATATTTCTAAGGTAATGATGTAATTCATTTTTCATATTTTTCATATTTCGTGTTTGCAAGCTATAGCGCTACAGTGTGCTACCTTTTCTTCTTGTATGTATATGAGTTGGTGACTCTAGGTTTAGCACCTGTTCACACTGAATCTAAGTTTGGATGTGCCGGTCAGTTTTTTTGATATGTATTCATTTACCTTCTGCCTGAGCACTCCACCTGGTGGTCACAGGCCTTTTAATTATAGCAGGTTCATCACCCCTCCACAGAGATGTAGATTTTAGTCTGAAAAGAGGATTCATAGGTTCCCATGCAGACAGACTTTCTAAAGCGAGGATAGGCATTAGTTAGGACCTGATATACGAAAAGAGCCTTGACGGGCTATCAGGCTCACATAATTTGGCCATCTTATGCGCTAAGACTTCTCAATTTTTCATATTTCTAAGGTAATGATGTAATTCATTTTTCATATTTTTCATATTTCGTGTTTGCAAGCTATAGCGCTACAGTGTGCTACCTTTTCTTCTTGTCCTTGAAGGGTGTCAGGAGATAAACCTGAGTGCTGCCCTATGGGAAATTGTTTGTCCCAGACCAGTGGAAGAAGAGTGTGATGTCTGAGATTCATTGTTCTGCGTTGGCTGGTCATCCCGGGATTTTTGGTACCAGAGACTTGGTGATCGGTCCTTTTGGTGGCCTACTTTGTCTCGTGACGTCAGGGAATTTGTGCAGTCCTGTGGACTTGCTCTCGCTCCAAGCCTTGCTCTCACTCTAGTGGTTTGTTAATGCCATTACCTGTGCCCAAGAGGCCATGGACCCATATCTCTATGGATTTTATCTCCGACCTCCCTGTTTCTCAGAGAATGACCGTTATCTGGGTAATCTGTGATAGGTTTTCCAAGATGATACATCTTGTGCCATTACCTAAGTTACCTTCCTCCTCCGAATTGGTGCCTTTGTTCCTTCAGCACGTGGTTCGGTTACATGGCATTCCGGAGAACATTGTGTCTGACAGAGGAGTCCAGTTTGTTTCCAGATTTTGGAGGACATTTTGTTCTAAACTTGGTGTTCAATTATCTTTCTCCTCTGCTGTTCATCCTCAGACCAATGGACAAACCGAGAGAACAAACCAGACCTTGAGACTTATTTGAGATGTTTTGTGTCTGCTGATCAGATGACTGGGTCTCTTTTTTGCCTTTGGCTGAGTTTGCTCTTAATAATAGGGCTAGCTCTGCCACCTTGATGTCTCCATTTTTCTGCAATTTTGGGTTTCGCCCTCGATTTTCTTCAGACAGGCGAGGCTTCTGTCTGTCCAGGTGTTGACTCTCTTGTGCAGCGAATGCAGCAGATTTGGGACCAGGTAGTGAGAGGTTGTCTCTCTCTCAGGCGAAGGCCCAACGGTTTGCCAACCAGCATAGACTGATGGTCCTCGTTTAAAGTGGGGACTTGGTTTGGTTGTCCTCAAGAAATATCCTTATGAGGTTGCATCTCCAAAGTTTAAGCCCAGGTTCATTGGACCTTATAAAGTCATGGAGATTCTTAATCCTGTTTCCTTCCGTTGCTTCTTCCAGGGACATTTAAGATCCATAACGTGTTCCACAAGTCCTTATTGAAGAGGTTGTCGAGCCATGGTTCCTATGGCTGCGCCTCCTGACCCTGTTTTGGTTGAGGGCAATCTGGAGTATGTGGTTGAAAAATATTGGATTCTCGTTTTTCTAGACAGAAACTCCAGTATTTGGTTAAGCAGAGAGGTTATGGTCAGGAGGACAATTCTTGGGTGTTTGCTTCGGACATCCATGCTAGGAGACTGATCCGTGCCTATCACCGAGGTCATCCTGATCGGCCTGGTTGCACAAGTGAGGGTTCGGTGACCCCTCCTCAAGGGGGGTACTGTTTTGAATGTGCTAGAGATGGTTTCTGAGCAGAGGCCCCTCTGGTGTTACAGACAGTACTGAACCTTTCAGCGAGGAATGTCAATCTGGGTTCACTGACTGGTCTGATATAAGGAGGTTCCCTCCCATGATGGTTGCCGTGATCAATTGATCTTGTCTCAATTGTGGTTCCTGGTTCATTTGGAAGTTTGCTGGAGTCTTGCCTGCATCTCCTGCTTTCAGATAAGATATTTTTTGCTTTTCTTTTTGTGCTTGCTTTTTGCATTGTTTTCTGCACTTTTGTGGAGGTCAGCCAGGTCCCCTCCTGGGGTCTGACTCCTCATAGTTTATCTGCAGCCACTGTTATTTGCTCATTTGCTTTTTCTGTTTTTTTCAGCGGCTGCAGCTTGGTTTTGTTCACACTGAGATCTGATTTAGCGGGTGGCGAGATCGTGTGATCTCAGTATTTTTGTAATCAGAATTGTTGGATTTTTGTAGGGTTTTCTGGTTGCAGAAAGTACTCTCTCCTTTCCTATCCTATTTAGTCAGCTTGTGGCCCCAGTGTTTGCTCAATCTATTTTCTGCCTATGTTTGTGTTTTCATCTTGTCTAACCGCCATTATATGTTTGGGTCTTCCTATTTTCTTTGGGGATCTGCTCCGGGCAGATAGCTTTCATCTTTCTGCCTTAGGGGTAGTTATCTCTCAGGCTGTGACGAGGCATCTAGGATCAACGTAGGAATGCTCCACGGCTACCTCTAGTTGTGTCGTTAGTTTAGGAATCTGCAACCCATCAGTTACCAACATCTCAGGTGTTCTGCTGCCCTGCTGTTGTTCCTGTCCTCCTCAGCTACCGAAACACAACAGTTGGGATTAGGGTTAGGGTGTGCTAGGGTTAGGTTTGTGGTTAGGGTTATGGTTAGGGTTGGGATTATGGTTAGGGGTGTGTTTTGGGTTAGGGTTGGAGTTAGAATTGCGGGGTTTCCACTGTTTAGGCACATCATGGGCTCTCCAAAAGTGACATGGCGTCCGATCTCAATTCCAACCAATTTGGTTTGAAAATGTCAAATGGAGCTCCGACCCTTCCGAGCTCTGCTGTGCACCCAAACAGTGGTTTCCCCCACATATGGAGTATCAGCGTAGTCAGGACAAATGGACAACTTTTGAGTTCAAATTTCTCCTCTTACCCTTGGAAATAAAAAATTGGGGACTAAAAGATCATGTTTGTGGAAAAAAATATGATTTTTTTTCATGGCTCTACGTTATAAACTTGTGTGAAGCACTTGGGGTTCAAAGTGCTCACCACACATCTAGATAAGTTCCTTAGGGGTCTAGTTTCCAAAATGGTGTCACTATGGGGCGTTTTCACTGTTTAGGCACATCAGGGGCTCTCCAAACGCGACATGGCGTCCGATCTCAATTTCAGCCAATTTTGTTTGAAAATGTAAAACGCGCTCCTTATCTTCCGTGCCCTGCCGTGCGCCAAAACAGTGGTTTTTTCCCCACATATGGGGTATCAGCATACTCAGGAGAAATTGCACAACAACATTATCTGTCAATTTCTCCTTTTGCCCTTGTGAAAATAAAAATTTTTTGTAAAAGATAATTTTTGTTACTAAAAAGTTAAATGTTCATTTTTTCCTTCCACATTCCAAAAGATCCTGTGAAGCACCTGAAGAGTTAATAAACTTCTTGAATGTGGTTTTGAGTACCTTGAGGGTACAGTTTTTAAAATGCTGGTATTTTCTGCCATATAGACCCCTCAAAGTGACTTCAAATGGGAGCTGGTCCCTAAAAAAATGGTTTTGTAAATTTTGTTGTAAAAATGAGAAATCTCTGTCAATTTTAACCCTTATAACTTCCTAACAAAAATAATTTTGTTTCCAAAATTGTGCTGATGTAAAGTAGACATGTTGGAAATGTTATTTAGTAACTATTTTCTGTGACATATTTCTCTCTTTAAGGGCATAAAAATTCAAAGTTTAAAAATTGCAAAATTTTCAAAATTTTCACCATATTTCAGTTTTTTTTTATAAAAAACGCAAGTTATATCAAAGAAATTTTACCACTAGCAAGAAGTACAATATGTCACGAGAAAACAATCTCAGAATCGCCAAGATCCGTTGAAGCGTTCCAGAGTTATAATCTCATAAAGTGACAGTGGTCAGAATTGTAAAAATTTGGCCTGGTCAACAACCCTGCAAACAACCCTCGGGATAAGGTGTTAAGGATAATCTACTATATAATTGTCTAACTTGTAACTTCAGTCTGTAAATGGAAATCCTGCGTCACTGATTGATCGCGCCTGGCCGGAAGTGATTGGACGCGACCAATCAGCAACAGGCACACCACCGCTATTAGCTAGGCCGCTGATCTCCCGACGGTAGCCGCGGGTCATCTCTATGTACATACTCACCTTCCGTCGCTGCATCCCTGTCCTGCACGTCTGCTTCTATCCTGTGCTGAGGGTCACTTAGTACTGCTCATTAGGTCATGAATATGGACGCGACACCACTCCCATAGGCGTGGCGTCCCATATTCATGACCTTAATGAGGGGTACCACGTGACCGCACCACAGAGGAAGAAGCTGACGCGCTGGGATAAAGATGCATGATGGGGAGGACGGGGAGCCCAGCCATGCATACAAGGATGGGAGGGGGGAGCGGAGCCATGCATACAAGGATGGAGGGGGGAGCAGAGCCATGCATACAAGGATGGGAGGGAGGAGCAGAGCCATGCATACAAGGATGGGAGGTGGAGCAGAGCCATGCATACAAGGATGGAGGGGGGAGCGGAGCCATGCATACAAGGATGTGAGGGGAGCGAAGCCATGCATACAAGGATGGGAGGGGGGAGCGGAGCCATGCATACAAGGATGGGAGGGTGGGAGCGAGCCATGCATACAAGAGGGGAGGGTGGAGCGGAGCCATATATACAAGGATGGGAGGGTGGAGCAAGCCATGTATACAGGATGGGAGGGGGAGCCATACATACAAGGATGGGAGGGGGGAGCAGAGCGATGGGAGGTGGGAGCGGAGCCATGTATATAGGATGGGAGGGTGGGAGCAGAGCCATGTATATAGGACGGGAGGGTGGGAGCGGAGCCATGGGGGAGCCATGCATACAAGGATGGGAGGGGAGAGCGGAGCCATGTATACAGGATGGGACAGGTGAGCCATGTATACAAGGATGGGAGGGGGGAGCCATGCATACAAGGATGGGAGGGTGGGAGCGGAGCCATGCATACAAGGATGGGAGAGTGGGAGCGGAGCCATGCATAAATAAACTACATACATATTCTAGAATACCCAATGCGTTAGAATCGGCCACCATCTAGTTTTAGATATAAACAAACATCCCCCTCGCTTATTTGTACGGTAATTTCTGAACAGACTATAGCCCTGTAAATTCACAGCCCAGTCATGGCTCTCGTCCAACCCTGTCTCAGATATCCCCACCATGTCAAAACTATGTTCCAACAAGATTAATTCTAATTCCTCCATTTTGTTGGTGAGTAGAGATGAGCGACTTTGCCTCCGGGAGAGTCGAGTCGGGTTTCGGACCACCCGACTTTCGCAAAAGTCGAGTCGAACGAAATCGGCCGACTATCGGAAAAAGGCGAAGGTCTGACTGAAACTTGAACCGACCCCAATGCAAGTCAATGGGGAAGAAAAGTCGGCAGTCAGTGGAGGACAGTAAACACACCTACAGTGCCCATATCAATGCCAACTACATCAATTCTTATTACTTAAGCTTGTCAACCTTAATTTACTTTATAATAATAGTAAAGCATTCAAAACTGGGGGTTATTTGGCTAAAGTTGTGGGGGGGGGTGGCAGGGCTGGCTCCAGGTTTTTGTGGGCCCCGGGCCAAAGAGTCTCAGTGGTCCCTTTAACACATACCATAATTCATGATGCTCCGATACGGCAGAGAAATATAGGATTAGTACAATGCCAAATACTTCACTTCTTACATTACATGAGTGATATCTATTGTAAATTCTACAATAGCTCAAAAACCGGACAGTATAGTCCTCCATACAGTATTATGGGCACCACATAGTGCGCCATACAGAATAATGAGTCCCATAATATTGCTACATACATAATTGGTCCCATATAATGTTCCATACAGTATATGATGAGCTCCACATAATGCTCCAGTATATGATGGGCCCCATGTATGATGCTCCAGTGTATGATGGGCCTATATAATGCTCCATATATAATGGGCTACATATGATGCTCCAGTATATGATGGACCCAATGGATGATGCTCCAGTGTATGATGGGCCCCATGGATGATGCTCCAGTGTATGATGGGCCTATATAATGCTCCATATATAATGGGCCCCATATGATGCTCCAGTATATGATGGGCCCCATGGATGATGCTCCAGTGTATGATGGGCCTATGTAGTGCTCCATATATAATGGGCCCCATATGATGCTACAGTGTATAATGGGCCCTGTATATGATACTCCAGTGTATGATGGGCCCCATGGATGATGCTCCAGTGTATGATGGGCCTATATAATGCTCCATATATAATGGGCCCCATATGATGCTACAGTATATGATGGGCCCCATGGATGATGCTCCACTGTATGATGGGCCTATATAATGCTCCATATATAATGGGCCTTATATGATGCTCCAGTGTATAATGGGCCCCGTATATGATGCTCCAGTGTATGATGGCCCCGTATATGATGTTCCAGTGTATAATGGGCCCCGTATATGATGCTCCAGTGTATGATGGGCCTATATGATGCTCCAGTGTATAATGGGCCCCGTATATGATGCTCCAGTGTATGATGGGCCCCATGGATGATGCTCAAGTCTATAATGGGCCCCGTATATGATGCTCCAGTATATGATGGACCCCATAGATGATGCTCCAGTGTATGATGGGCCTATATGATGCTCCAGTGTATAATGGGCCCAGTATATGATGCTCCAGTGTATGATGGGTCCCATTTATAATGCTCCAGTGTATGATGTGCCCCATATATAATGCTCCAGTGTATAATGGGCCCTATCTATGATGCTCAAGTGTATGATGGGTCCCATATATAATTCTCCAGTGTATAATGCTCCCCATATATTGCTCCAAACATTAAAAAAATGAAATACCTCTCCTGGCTGGGCACCTTCCAGCTCTCTGCACTGTGACTGTTCAGGCAGAGGGCGCACACACGTGAGGTCATCGCGCTCTCTGACCTGAATTGTCACTGTCAGGAAACGCGGAAGACGTCACAGCGGTGAAGCAGGGAGAGGTAAGTATTGCAAGTGCTGGGGCCCTGAGCAAGCAGGGAGGGCCCACTCGAGGGCGCCGACACTGGCACAGGGCCCCACATAGTACGCCGGTGTCTCTGACGGCGAGTGGGCCCTGTAACAGAGGGTTGTAACAGAGAGTCACCCCCCAGCCTGTGCACATTGACCATACTGTAATCAGGCTTACATTAACATTCCTTGCCTGTATCTGGTGGGGACATGCTTGTCTTTGTTCCACTCTGCAGGGGCATCACCAATACACAAACCTGTACAGAGACTGCAGACAGGGTTTCTGGAATGTTCTTAGTCCTTGGAGATATGTTTAAGGGGGTGGGTGTTGGGATCAGCCCCCTTTGCTGGGCAGAGATACTAAGAGTGGTAGGATGAGCACAGTCTTCGCACCATATGGAGCAGCGCTGTTAACTCGGGATAATTATTTATGCCACACTAAGCGAGATCGCTAGCGAGATCGCTAACGAGACCGCTACTGCGTCACCATTTTATGACGCAGTAGCGATCTCGTTAGCGACTTAGCTGTGTGTGACATGTAGCAGCGATGTGGCCCTTGCTGAGATGTCGCTGATCGCTTATGAACGCTCTGAGCCATTTTTTGGTCGTTGGTGTCCCGCTGGTGAGCCTGAATCGCAGAGTGTGACACCCTTTATGAACGACTTCACCAGCGTTGCAGGTGGGACTAGGTTTTCCCAACGACCGCAGAGGTCGTTATACAGATCGCTGATGAGTTGTGTTTAGAATCACAGATCACTGATGAGTTGTGTTTGGAATCTAACTAGCGATCACATAGCGATCGCACTAGCGATCTCGCCAGGTTAAGTAGTTGTCGTGATCGCTAGTGCGATCGCTAAGTGTGGCAGTGCCTTAAGAAGCACTGCACCACCAGGTTCAAGGTGTGAGCCAGGCAAGGTATGTGTCTGAGTTTTGCCAGGGCTATGGCTGCCACAAAATTACGGCCGTTATCACTGACTACCTTGCCTGGCTCAAGATATAGACTGCCCAGCCATGACTCAGTTTTTCGCTGCAAGTAGTCGGCCAGTACCTCCGCGGTGTGTCTGTTGTCGCCCAAAGACATCATTTTTAAAACAGCCTGCTGATGCTTACCACTAGCTGTTCGATAGTGGGACACCTCGTGTGCAACACTGTCAGCTGCGGATGGAGTGCTCGTGCGACTGCACTCTGTCGACGAGCTTTCGCTTCTGGAGGAGGAGGAGGGTCGAACGCCTACAGCCAACTGTTGCCTATACCGTGGGCTAGGCAGCACTGTCCCACCGCCGCTGTCCCCTGTGGACCCTGCATCGACCACATTAACCCAGTGCGCAGTGATGGACACGTAACTGCCCTGGCCATGCCCACTGGCCCATGCATCTGTTGTGAGGTGCACCTTTCCACTCACTGATTGTTTGAGTGCATGGACAATGCGGCCTTTCACATGCAGGTGGAGGGCAGGGATGGCTTTTCTAGAAAATAAGTGCCGACTGGGTAGGTCATAGCGTGGGACAGTGTAGGCCATGTTAGGATCATTCAGCCATGGAGGGTCCTTGTTGGAGTCGGAGTATCCCCGTAACAAGAAATACACAGACACGTAGTGTATAATCAGGTACTGGGAAGCCCCTGAGCGCGCCCGCTCTATGGATGCTATCCCTTTATTTATACTAACAAATCATAAGATATTGTCGCACAGGCGCAGTAAAATTCCTTTGTTCCATAAGCAGCAAAGTGATTCATAACAGTGGAATGTTGATAAGAAAGTTTCATAATTAGAAAAGTGATAATTCATAGTAATAGAAGGTTGCTGAGACAGCTAAAAACAAGTTACAATCTAGTTTCTGGGCGTCAGTCCAAATGTCCAGATAAGGGAAGAATAACTTCATCTGTGTCTTACATCGTAATTTTGGGTGAAGTATAACTCCTACCATCCTCTCAGTCCCCCCTTTGATTCTTCCTTATATATGTTGATAGTGAATTTTCTCCTGAAGTTTTTTTCATCTTCCTTGCCACCCGTCGGTACACGAATATATTTAGCATAGTTAACACAAATATAAGTAATACTAATATAACAAGGGGATAACAAAAAACTTGAATAAAGTGTGTGGCAGTAGGGGACCATCCACTAAATATATCATACCAATGATGTTCAGTTTCACTTTGAATTGCAGACCCTAAATTAATCAATTTTTCTGAGTCTATATATGCATTTACCAGGAGTTTGTTCAAAGAATGTTTAAACTCAGTAATATGAGCATGCACTTCCTCTGATCTATTAATCAATTCTCTTAGCTTGGTACAGTCTAAACTAACAGGTATGTTAGGCAACATTTTTACAAAGTTCATTCCTTCACTTATTTCATTGTTTATTTCAGGTAAAAAGAAATAAGTGCTTCCTTTCCAGTTTAGAGTAGTAATATTTTTAATACATCCAACATATGGGGTATTTAGGTGCAGGGGTCCTGTGGTATTTTTATCGTTGGTCACTATACAAATATATTGTGGCCCTAGTTCCATAAATGTTTCCACTGTGTTAAGGGGAACTCGTAATAGGGGACATATATTAGTTTGATGTTGTAATAGACATGGCTCATACATGGGAGTACCCTGTCCGCAAACATAACCTTTGTTAGTCTCGTGACAGCTTGAGAGATCATGTGTCTGATTGTTAGTGTCCATATAGGTACCCTTAATTTCTGGGTACCAAAATTCCTCTTGTATAACTATGGGCATTACAAATATTTTACACATTACCATAGTGCTATTAGCGCGGATTTTAAAGGCTGTGAAAGTACCCGTACACCATAAATCTAAACACTGGACCTCTTTCCCAGTGACCGTGAACCAGGTATCTGACTGGGAAATATTAAATATTTTTGCCCACTCAAAATAGTTTCCAGACATGAGGCCAGCTTGTGCTCTGTTTTTCTGTATTTGCCAATTTATTATTTCGAAACCACATTGTGTTGCATTTATTAATGATGAAATATTTTCCCATGATTTTTCTGTTAAGAATAAACTCTGATTAAAAATACTATTAATATCATTAGGGATCTGCAATCCAAGTCGGTTAACTTTTAAGGAAGTTGGAATCCATTTACCATTAATTTTTACACTTTCTGCCATATCCTGCCCTGCTCTAGACCATTTATTGGCCATAGACTCCATTTGCATGCTATTCATAATTCCCATTCCAGTACCCGTTGCCCCCAGCAGGGTGTCATACCAAGCCCTCTTATGCCTTGAACACGTAGGGATAAGTGGAAAAGATACATTGAACTGAACTTTTACCTTTTGATGTATCGTAGAAGTGTTAACACAGGTGCTCGGGATGGGGATAAGAGAGTGGTTGCTGAAATGAGGCAGGATACTTGCGTTATACACATATATGCCTATGGCAAACCAGGTCCTCCCTTTATTTCAGACGTGTTACCACAAACATAATACCCAGGGGCATTTAGAACAGTAGTGTTTGAGTTTTGATACTTCTTGCTGGTGTAATATATCGCAAAATTCCTAAAATTGTGGTTAGTGATCTCTGTGGTATTCACAAATGAACATAAATTGTTTCCTTCTACTGTGGAATTAATGGTTATATTAAAACCCGTTTTTACATGTATGAGATATCGGTTATACCATACTTTAGACTTCTCCTGTCTGAATATTGTACAGGGGCCAGTGATTTTTATTGTCATGGTCAAGCATTCTGTGTTTGCTCTGCAGGTATAGTTATTTTGCGTCCTATTTTGTGTATGGCTTTTCCATTTCCAAAGGGAAGAGTAGGTCTCCCCTTCTTCCAGTTCTTTTTCCTTGGGGATGGATGTCCCAGGTGTCCAAGCAACAGTGTAGCTTACCAATATCGCTATCAACGCAATGATTTGATAAAGAATTCTCATTTTGCTATCTTACAGTGGCTAGCATGCACCCATGCAGCCTTTCCTTCTAATTTTAATGCAGTAGGCGTGGTTAGTAACACCTGATAAGGACCCTCGAATCTGGGTTCTAGTGTCCTTCTGTTATGTCTTTTTACATACACTTCGTCCCCTGGTTGTAGCTTGTGTGTCCCTTCAACGGAATCTGGATCTGGAATAGAAGAGAACACTAAAGAGTGTGTTTTAGACACATGTTTACATAAGTTCTGTACATATGCTGTTAAACTCTCAGTTTCTAGCATTAAAGTCTGTGGGAAATACAATCCTGTATTGGCAACTCTACCAAACAATATTTCATGGGGGGTGAGTTTGCTCTTTCCCTGGGGGGTGTTTCTGACTGAATACAATGCTATTGGAAGACACTCAGTCCATGGTTTCTGTGTCTCTGCCATAGCTTTCTGTATTTTCAATTTGAGTGTCCCGTTCATTCTCTCAACCTTACCAGAACTCTGTGGGTGGTAAGGGGTGTGTAGTTCACTCTTTATACACAACATTTTCATTACATTCTGAAAGATCTCTCCAGTGAAATGTGTACATCTGACTCGATCACTTCTGGGATACCATAACGGGGTACCAGTTCATGTGCTATTTTTACTGCAGTGATTTTAGCCGTGGCTCTATGAACTGGATAAGCCTCCGGCCACCCCGAAAACATGTCCACACATACCAGTACATACTCATAGTGTCCATGCTTAGGCATCTGGATATAATCGATCTGAAGTCTCTGGAACGGATATAGTGGTCTTACATGGTGCTTCTGGGGGTCTTAATAGTCTGTCCTGGATTGTAGGCTAAACAGATTTCACAAGAACCACATTTTGCTCGAGCTACCTGGCCGAACCCTGGGGCTAACCACTTCTGTCTGACCCTCTGTATCATACCGTTTGCAGACACATGTGTAGGTCCGTGGGCTTCACTGACCACAACAGGGTACCACGCTCGGGGGAGACAAAGCTCATCTCCTTTTCTCCATAGTCCTTCTTTTTCTTCTGCCCCCTGTTTCTGCCACTCTTCTTTTTCTTCTCTACTCACCTGCTGGTGGGCTTCTTTGAGCCGTGTAATTAAGTCAAATTCTGATACTGCACTAATAGTGTGGTCAGTTGTCAGAGGTTTTACTGCAGCTCGCTTAGCAGCCTTGTCGGCTCGGTCATTACCCCTAGCTATCTCTGTGTCGAGTCTTACATGTGCAGGTACTTTCATTACTGCTACTTGTTTAGTTAAGGCAGCTGATTCTAGAATTTGTTTAATCATTTGTCCATGTTTTACTGGTTGACCTGAAGCTGTCATGTAACCTCTAGCTCTCCATATGCATCCAAAATCATGTACAATGCCATATGCATATCTAGAATCAGTAAAAATATTAGCGGTTTTTTCTTTTGCTAATTGTAATGCTCGTATTAGAGCTAATAGTTCAGCTTCCTGGGCTGAACAGCTGGCTTGCATTGGTTCAGCTTCAATAACATCATGGTCTGATACAACAGCATAACCTGTGTGAAAGTTACCAGCTTCATCTGCATACCTGCTACCATCTATATACATTTGTAAGTCTGGATTGTCAAGAGGTATGTCCTGTACATTAGGTAACCCTTGTGTTTCTTGTTCTATACACTGTAAACAATCATGTATTCCATTATTTTGTTCATGAAATTGTAAAAAATTTTTATCTTCATAGTCTCCTTCCACCCCCCCCTTTGTCTCTAATGGTAACAGAGTGGCTAAATTTAGAGACAATATACGGCGAAAAGTGAGGTTTGGTGGCATTAGTAAGGAGCATTGTAATCTAAGATGTCTAGCCATTGAAATGTGTTTTGGCAATACCTGATTCAGTATGCCATGTACATCATGTGTCGTTTGTACTATTAAGGCATGGTCTAGTACTATGTCTGAGGCTTTTTCTACCAAAAGAGAAACAGCTGCTACTACCTTGACACATGACGGTGCAGCTTTGGTGACATTATCTAATTGAGCAGAGTAGTATGCGACAGGTCTTTGTTTATTTTCATGTTTCTGTGTTAGTACCCCTGTAGCATGATTAGATATTTCTGCAGCCATTAATTGGAATGGTTTGGCGTAGTCTGGGATTCCCAAGGCCGGGGCTGACATGAGACCTTTCTTGAGGTCTTGAAAGGCTATGAGCGCTGATTCAGTTAACTGGAAAGGTTCGATTTTTAAACAATCATATAGAGGTTGCATAAGCTGACTAGCATGTATAACCCATTGTCTGCAGTGTGATACTATTCCCAAAAATGCTCTTAATGTTTTGTAGTTCTTGGGAGGAACAAGATCTCTAATGATTTTTAGTCTGTCGGCGGTGAGGTGCCGAATACCTTGTGAAATGCAGTGTCCTAGAAATACTATCGTAGTCATACAAAGTTGTATTTTCCTCTTGTTAACTTTACAGCCCATGTCTGCTAGAAATATTAACAACCTTATTGTGTTGCTGTCTGCGGACTCTTGATCAGGGGCACATAACAATAGGTCATCAACATATTGGAGAATTACAACCTCATCCGTAGGTTTAAAATTTTGTAGCACTGATCTCATAGCTTCTGAGTACAAGGTAGGTGAATGTATCATACCCTGTGGTAATCTTGTCCATGCTAATTGTCTATTCTTGAATGTAAATGCAAACAGCTTGTAACAGTCTGGGTGTAATGGTACTGAAAAGAATGCATTTGATAAGTCTATGACAGAAAATACTCGTGCTGTTGCTGGAATCTGTGATAGCAACGTGTGTGGATTTGGCACAACAGGAGTAATAGGTTCCAAAATTTTATTTATCTCTCTTAAATCATGTACCATCCGGTACTTAGCAGCTGACCCCTCAATAGATTTCTTTTTTACGGGGTACAACGGTGTATTAGCTGGTGACTTTACTTCTATCAGTACTCCAGTTTCTAGATAATCTTTTATCTGTTCTCCTATGGCGTGTTCTTGTTGGGCACTAATAGGATACTGTCTCAATTGGGGTAGTGTCACACCTGGAACAGGAGTGACTTTTACAGGAGCTATTGGCATTAGTCCTACATCGGTGTCATGTTGTGCCCATAATTTTTCTGGTACCTCAGAAAGATCCAAAATAATTTGGGTAGGGGCAGGATCTTTCTCATCCTCTAAGGCTTGGACTTTTACAATGTTTTCTAGAGACTCTTGGTCATCAGGCACCAAAATTTGGACTCTACCATCTTCCAAAAATTGGATATTCATTCCTGTCTGTTTTAGTAAATCCATACCTAGAAGACAAGTAGGTGCCCCTTTAACAAAAAGGAATTTTGATAAAAATATTTTAGATCCTATCTTTGTTTCAAGGGGAATACTATATGGGAGTGGCCTGATTCCTCCATCATACCCTTCGGTATAAGTTACATCATCTGATAAACAATCAGCATTTGGTAGGGCGTCTTCATTGAGGACGGAGGAAGTTGCTCCGGTATCTATTAAAAAAGGACATTGCTTTCCTGCTACTTTTACTTGAATTATTGGGCGCCTTCCAGTCAAAGTGGTTTGCATTACGTCTAGTCACTCGCTAGCTGCAGGAGCAGAAGCCTGTACTGTCTTTTCTTGTGATTGTCTTGGGACATAAATACCATTTTCTATATCCCTGGCTTTTTTCCTGCATTCTCTAATCCAATGTCCTGGTTTCTTACAGTAGTGACATGGATTAGTTTTCTTATCCAAATTCCCTTTGTCATAAGTTTGATTTGATCTGTTGTTCTTATTAACCAGACTGTTATTTGCCGCCACTCTGACGGGTTTGGATGCTGCCTCACGCATATCCATTTCTATCCCTAATAGTTTTTGTCTGACTATCTGGGGATCATCTAGTGTTCTCCAATCAGGAGTTGCAGCCTTGAACTTTTCCCTAAGTTTTGGGTTGAGATTCTCTATAAAAGTTTTAGTCATCAGTCGAATTACTCCTTCATTAGTAAGATCCATTCCCTCATCTCTGTAACTGTTCTCTACCGCTAGGTAGTATTCATCTACTGGCTGTCCTGACTTTTGGGAAACAGTTCCTGAAGTCCCTCTCATTCTTTGCTTGGTTCTCATAAACTCTAGTAGTCTCTGCACAAAATTCTGTCCTGACAGTGCGGTATTTGGATCCTCACCATCTACTGGTTGAGGTCTATGAGGTTCTATAACTGTCATCAATTCCTGATACAACCCTGGTGTCATTTTCATTCTACATAATTCTGTTCCATCTGACCATGTTCCATTATGGGTGTGTATTATCTGTTGTATGTACGTAGCAAATCTTAGTGGGCATTGTATCGGATCTGGTGCATTCTGAAGTAGGGACATTCCCTCAGCGGGGGTCCATGGAAAATATTGTCTAGTCTGATGGTATCTAGTTACTCTACGCGGTGGATTGCCACCATCTTCTTCTCTGTATGGTCGACTGAGGATACGCACTGGTGCCAACATATCATGTGGTTGTGGTGCTCCACATCCTGCACATGTGTCTCTCCAGTCTGGATTCTGGAGTCCACAGTTTGTACATGTCCATCCACCCGGACCCCGAAGATCAGGATACAGTGTGGGTTCTGACCTGGGCTGATATGGTGGTGCCAATGGGTTCATTTGTTTATTGTTCTCAGTTTGTACAATGGGACCCTGTCTGACTGGAGTTCTCCATAACCCATTGTCTTTATTAAAAGACCAATGGTCTGTTTCTGCTAGTTTGGATAATTTGACCATAGAGTCAACCTGCTCTTGCCATCCTTTATCCCTTATTACTCCCGCTTTTCTAACCTGAATGTCCTCCCATATCTTCCTGTTAAACCTTTCATGCCTTGCTACCTGAAAAGTTTTGCAAACTTTCCCTAAATTCTTAGTTGCTTCTACACCACACCTTTCTTTCACGATTGTATAGACATCTTGTTCATCATTTGTGGTCTTAGTCTGTTTGTTGCCCATTTTTCCTGACTATTCCTACCTTAGGAGGCTTTTTTGGGTTAGATAGAATATATTCTATATTCTACCTTTCCTCGTTACCTATTCTGTCCTAAGGAGCCAGTATCTGAAACGGTTTATCTGAACCGTTTTGTCTGAAGTGTAGAGTAATTCTAACACACATATATATGGCAACAAGGGCAAGACCAACAATACATAAAATGAACCATACAGTCTCCATTACATATCGTGTCCCTGGAGTATTATCATTACTTCCATGGGCTCATTCTATCAATCTCTTATCCGTCAGAAAGGAGGACAAAGGTTCGGGAGTTAAGCGTGAGCGAAGGTTTCCCCGAAAGGACACAACCTTATGACTCAGTTAGGCAATCTCCGTAATACTTATGTCATCTACCTTAGTGCGGCTTATGAGGCTATTCCCGACATCCACATCTCTTTCATACCATACATTTCATGACCTTCTCTGACCTCTCCTTCGGCAGATCCTACAGTATATACATGAATGACCCGAGCTATAGGTATTCTTCTCTACTAGTTCCTCAATCCCAACACAAGATATGCATGAAATTTACGGACTATCGCAGAGCAGATGTAAGAGAACTAACAGTGTCTCTTACCTGGCCAGGTTTGTCATCTGCTGTTCCAATGTCCCAATCTCAGCGGTTACTCGTGCCGGTCGATGAACTTGAAGGAATACGCAGACCTCGGGTCCCTGTTCGGGCGCCAGGAATTGTTAGGATCATTCAGCCATGGAGGGTCCTTGTTGGAGTCGGAGTATCCCCGTAACAAGAAATACACAGACACGTAGTGTATAATCAGGTACTGGGAAGCCCCTGAGCGCGCCCGCTCTATGGATGCTATCCCTTTATTTATACTAACAAATCATAAGATATTGTCGCACAGGCGCAGTAAAATTCCTTTGTTCCATAAGCAGCAAAGTGATTCATAACAGTGGAATGTTGATAAGAAAGTTTCATAATTAGAAAAGTGATAATTCATAGTAATAGAAGGTTGCTGAGACAGCTAAAAACAAGTTACAATCTAGTTTCTGGGCGTCAGTCCAAATGTCCAGATAAGGGAAGAATAACTTCATCTGTGTCTTACATCGTAATTTTGGGTGAAGTATAACTCCTACCATCCTCTCAGCCATGAGCTCTCGGAACGCAGCGCTTTCAACCAAACGGAAGGGCATCATCTCTAATGAGATCAGTTTGGCAATGTAGGTGTTCAAAGCCAGTGTATGCGGATGAGAGGATCAGTACTTTCTTTTCCTACTCAGAGTGTCTGCTAGGGTGAGCTGCACTTGAGAGCTGCATATGGGGGAACTAGCGGTGGACATGGCAAACTGAGAGGGGGTTGGTGATGATGATGGTGGTGGTGGTCGTGGTGATGGCCTAGATTCAGTCTTTCGTTGCAAAACATTGTGATTCCCTGACTGCTTTGGCCTTGCGACGACATCTCAACATTTGTTGCTGGTGGTGTGCTAACCGGTGGGCTTACAGTGGGCGAAGCGATGTAGCGTTGCTGGCTACCTTCAGTCGGAGAAGGTGCACATGTGGTACCTGAGGTTTTGTAGTCTGTCCACGCTTGCAAGTGCATGGTGTTTAAATGTCTAAGCATGCAACTTGTATTCAAATTTTGGAAATTTTTCCCTCGGCTAAAGGTCCTTCCGCATTTCTTACAGATAACCTTTGCCTCATCAATAGGATTTTGGTCAAAAAAGTGCCACACTGCACTCTTCCTACTATGGGATAAATTTTCAGGGCTTGCATGCTGTGCTAATTTGACCATCTGGCCAAGCTGTCCTGCAACTCTTTTTGTTTTTTTAACAAGTTTTTGGACTGCTACGGGCCTGCCCGATAACCGCAGCTGTGACATTGATGCCTGCTGCGGATCCTTCTCATCTTCCGAGCTATTGCCAGCGGCATCCTCTTCCCCTAATGGATGCCCATCCGGGTCAACAATTGGGTCATCCATCACCTCCTCTTCAATTTCATCTGCACCTTCCTCTGTGTCACCGTGTAAGGTGGTATAGTATGCGAGAAGGGGCACCTGAGTTTCATCAGGGTCAGATTCTGGCTCAGTAGACTGCGAGGGCAATGTAGTGCTCTGGGTGAATGTACCAGCAGAATTATAAAGCAGTGGCTGTGCATCAGTGCACTCTATATCATATTCATCTTGGACTGGGGAATTCAGGATTTGACTTGATAACCCAGGCATAGTATGTGAAAAGAGCTCCATGGAGTAATCTGAAGTGTGGCCTGCCGCATCCTTCACTTTTGGTGGGCGTGAAGGACACAAGGAAAGGTGTTGTTCCTGACCAGGAGCCTCCACTGACGACTCAGTGCTTGCATTTTTTGAAACTTGAGAAGAGGAGGCGATAGAGCTGGAGGCTGTTTCGGCAATGTAAGCCAAAACCTGTTCCTGATGCTCCGGCTTTAAAAGCGATTTACCTACTCCCAGAAAAGGGAGCCTTCTAGCCTTCTGGAGCCAGATGATGACGCAGGCTCAACACCTCCTGAGTTAGGTGCTATTGTGCTTTTGGCACTACCAGCAGATGCACCACCACCACCATCAGTACCAGCTGGCCCCCCCGCATCTTCCACCATACTTCCTCATGTTTGGGAAAATGTACCAAAAATACCAGCAGATATATGGTACTGTATCAGAAGCGTACAGCTGTATACTGTGAAGGGGAAAATTTTTTACTCCGTATATATTTCCGGAGTCACACACAGATGCTCACAGGCTCAGTATGGATTAGACCACAATATAAAAAGCAGAAAAAGGGTAATGTATCACAAGATACCAGGTATATATTATAGGGTAAAATTGTAAATCTCCGTATATATTTCTGGAGTTACAGACGCTCTCAGGCTCAGTATGGATTAGACCAGAATATAAAAAGCAGAAAAAGGGTACTGTATCACAAGATACCAGGTGTATATAGTATAGGGGAAAATTTCTTACTCCGTATATATTTCCGGAGTCACACACAGATGCTCACAGGCTCAGTATGGATTAGACCACAATATAAAAAGCAGAAAAAGGGTAATGTATCACAAGATACCAGGTATATATTATAGGGAAAATTGTAAATCTCCGTATATATTTCTGGAGTTACAGACGCTCTCAGGCTCAGTATGGATTAGACCAGAATATAAAAAGCAGAAAAAGGGTACTGTATCACAAGATACCAGGTGTATATAGTATAGGGGAAAATTGTAAATCTCCGTATATATTTCCGGAGTCACACACAGATGCTCACAGGCTCAGTATGGATTAGACCACAATATAAAAAGCAGAAAAAGGGTAATGTATCACAAGATACCAGGTATATATTATAGGGGAAAATTGTAAATCTCCGTATATATTTCTGGAGTTACAGACGCTCTCAGGCTCAGTATGGATTAGACCAGAATATAAAAAGCAGAAAAAGGGTACTGTATCACAAGATACCAGGTGTATATAGTATAGGGGAAAATTGTAAATCTCCGTATATATTTACGGAGTCACAGACAAACGCTGTCAGGCTCAGTATGGACTAGACCAGAATATAAAAAGCAGAAAAAGGGTACTGTATCACAAGATACCAGGTGTATATAGTATAGGGGAAAATTTCTTACTCCGTATATATTTCTGGAGTCACACACAGACGCTCTCAGGCTCAGTATGAATTAGACCAGAATATAAAAAGCAGAAAAAGGGTACTGTATCTGAAGATACCAGGTGTATATAGTGTAGGGGAAAATTGTAAATATCCGTATATATTTCCGGAGTCACAGACAGACGCTCTCAGGCTCAGTATGGATTAGACCAGAATATAAAAAGCAGAAAAAGTGTACTGTATCACAAGATACCAGGAGTATATAGTAAAGAGGAAAATTGTAAATCTCCATTTATATTTCCAGAGTCACACACAGATGCTCTCAGGCTCAGTATGGATTAGACCAGAATATAAAAAGCAGAAAAAGGGCACTGTATCACAAAATACCAGGTGTATATAGTATAGGGGAAAATTGTAAATCTCCGTATATATTTCCGGAGTCACACACAGACGCTCTCAGGCTCAGTATGGATTAGACCAGAAAATAAAAAGCAGAAAAAGGGTACTGTGTTATGTGCGGTAGCTGAGGAGGACAGGAACAACAGCAGGGCAGCCGAACACCTGAGATGTTGGTAACTAATGGGTTGCAGAAACCTGAACTAACCACACAACTAGAGGTAGCCGTGGAGCGTTCCTACGTTGATCCTCGTCACAGCCTGAGAGCTAGCTATACCTAAAGATAGAAACAGGAAAGCTAACTGCCCCGGAGTAGAGCCCCAAAGGAATAGGCAGCCCCCAAACATATAATGGCGGTTAGACAAGATGAAAACACAAACGCAGGCAGAAAACAGATCGAGCAAACGCTGGAGCCACAAGCTGACTAAATAGGAAAGGACAGGAGAGATTACTTTCTGCAACCCAGAAAACCCTACAAAAATCCAACAATTCTGATTACAAAAAAACTGAGATCACACGATCTCGCCACCCACTAAATCAGTTCTCAGTGTGAACAAAACCAAGCTGCAGCCGCTGAAAAAGCAAGAAAAAGCAAATGAAAAAACAACAGTGGCTACATACAAACTGTGAGGAGCTCAGGCCCCAGGAGGGGACCTGGCTGTCCTCCACAAATGTGCAGAAAACAATGCAAATAGCAAGCACAAAAAGAAAAGCAGAAAATATCTTATCTGAAAGCAGCTGTAATGTAAGTAGTACAGTTCATATAGCGTCTTGTGCTTGGGTGCGATGAAAATACATGAGACACAGGTTTGATATAGAAAGTCTTGTATTACTTCATACAAGTTGGCAAAAATAGTCACACAGTTTGCAGACACAGAAGCAGGAGACACAGCAGGCCAGAGTAATCTAAGCTCAGCAATCACTCTCCACAACAGGTTCAGGATCTTCTTCTCTGTTACCGTAAGTCCATGCAAACGTGGGTCTTTCAAAGAGCAGGGTTCAGAGTCCACAAGTGCTTCAGAGTTCCTCAGTAGGAATAGCTGGAGTACAAGGTCCAAGGCTTTAGGAGTCAGGTCACAGGTTCACTGCAGGCTAGATTCTGAAGCACTGATTGTTCAGCTGTGGCTGCTTAAGAAGCAAAAGGAGAGAATCAGGGCGGGAACATGCAAGCTGGAAACTCCATTTTGACTGAGGGCAAGATAGCTGCAGCAAGACAGAAAGTAAAATGGCTGACGAACAAACTGAGTTTCAGGAACATGTACACAGAACCTTACATTACTCCCCCCTTAGGGACAACCTCCGGATGACCTCAGACCAGGCTTGTGTGGGTACCTCTGATGAAACTGACGGAGCAAGCGAGGAGCATTAACGTTATTGACTGGTTCCCATGAGTTGTCCTCCACTGGGTAGCCCTGCCATTTAATCAGATATTGTAACTGATTTCTATACAACCTGGAATCTAAAATCCTTTCCACCACAAATTCTTCCTGACCATCGACTAGCACTGGGTCAGGGCAAGGAGAAGAACATCCAGGAAACGTATTGGGTGTCGCAGCCTTTAGTAGGGATACATGAAAGACAGGGTGGATTCTCATAGTTCTGGGCAGTTGAAGACGACAAGCAACGGCACTTATAATTTTACTGATTTTATAGGGTCCAATGTACTTATGTCCCAACTTAGACGATGGAATCCTTAACTTAAGATTTCTGGTTGACAGCCAAACCAAGTCTCCTACCTTGAAAGCTGGTGCAGGTTTACGAAATTTATCTGCTGCTTTCTTGTACCTTTCCTGAGCCGATTCCAGATTCTCCTTTAGAAGATCCATATTCTTCTGTAAAGACATGATTCTTTCAGCCACTGCTGGTAAAGGCGTTTCTATGGGAAATCGTGGTAGAATGTTAGGATGATAACCTAGATTAGAGTAAAAAGGAGACTGCTTAGTGGAGGCACTCTGAGAGTTGTTATACGAGAACTCAGCTAATGGAAGTAGATCCACCCAATCATCCTGTAGGTGGCAGATAAAGCAGCGGAGATACTGCTCCAGGGTTTGATTGGTTCGTTCGGTCTGTCCATTAGTCTGGGGATGAAAAGCAGAAGAAAGGTTTACTTTAATGTCCAATGCTGCACAGAAATTTTGCCAAAACCTAGAAGTGAATTGCACCCCTCGATCCGAAATAACCTCATCCGGTACTCCATGTAAGCGAAACACATCTTTAATCATCAAATCTGATGTCTGTTTTGCAGTGGGTAAGCCGACACAAGGGATAAAATGAGCTGCCTTTGTTAGACGGTCAACCACCACTAGAATGGTGTTCTTCCCTTGAGAGGTTGGTAACTGCACAATGAAGTCCATAGAAATGGATCCCCACGGGCGGGACGGGGTGGGAAGATGCTGTAACAGACCAGTTGGTGAGGAGCGAGGTGTTTTGCATCTTGCACAGACTTCACATGAACTGACATAGTTTAAAACATCCTTCCTGCAAGTGGGCCACCAAAAGAAACGAGAAAGAAATTCCTGTGTCTTTAGAATTCCTCTATGCCCAGCTATCTTGGAATCGTGAATGAGTTGCAATACTCTCAATCTGACTGTTTCAGGAATATACAGGCGTTGTCCCTGAATCCACACACCATTCTTAAAGACAAGACTTACGTCCCTTGGGGGTTGTGCCAAAAAGGAATCCGCATGGTATGCTTCCTTGATGTCCTTAAGTAGGTCTTGATTATGAATTACTCCTAGGAATCTAGAGTCAGGAAGAATAGTCTTAGGAGGAGTAATTGGACGTGTCTCTGCTGAGTAAATCCTAGAGAGTGCATCAGCCTTTCCATTGCGCGATCCTGGTCTATAAGAAATGATAAAATTAAATTGGTTTAAGAAAAGATTCCACCGAGCCTGGCGAGGAGTCAGGCACTTAGCCGACCTGATAAACTCAAGGTTACGATGGTCTGTCAGGACGACTATTTGCTGTGCAGCTCCCTGAAGAAGGTGTCTCCATTCTTTGAAGGCGGCAATAATGGCCAACAACTCTCTATTGCCCACATCGTAGTTCCTCTCAGCCGAAGACAACTGCTGGGAAAAGAAGGCACAGGGATGCAAGACATTCTTCTCACCTGTTCTCTGAGAGAGTATAGCTCCAACGGCACAGTCTGAAGCATCCACCTCTATTATGAAGGCAAGCTCGGGGTTGGGATGTACTAGGATAGGTGCAGTGGTAAATTTATCTTTTAGACGGGAAAATGCTTCCTGGGCTTTGGGAGTCCAGGAGAACCTAGACTCTTTCCGGGTAAGTTGGGTGATAGGTGACACTACCTCAGAGAAATTTCTAATGAAACGTCTATAGAAGTTGGCAAACCCGATGAAGCGCTGTACCTCCTTCACATTTCTAGGACTTGGCCAATCCTTGATGGCTTGGGTTTTGCTTCCATCCATACTAATTCCTTGTGTAGACAGTACATACCCCAGAAATTGAATTTCGGTCCTATGGAATTCACACTTTTCAAGTTTGATGTAAAGATGATTTTGTCTTAGACGTTCCAAGACCATTCTCACATGTCCATGATGTTCCTCTGTGGAGTTAGAAAAAATTAGAATATCATCCAAATAAATTACCACGAATGTATCTAGGAGATCCCTGAAGATGTCATTCACCAAGTGTTGGAAAGTGGCTGGGGCGGTACTCAGACCAAAAGGCATAACTAGATATTCAAAGTGTCCATAGCGTGACCTGAATGCAGTCTTCCATTCATCCCCAGGTCTAATACGGACTAAGTTATAGGCCCCACGAAGATCTAGTTTAGAGAAAATTTTGGCATGTCGCACTCTCTCCAATAACTCAGGGATTAAAGGCAATGGATAACGGTTTCTAATAGTAACCTTATTGAGTTCCCTATAGTCTACGCATGGTCTCAGAGATCCATCTTTCTTCTTTACAAAGAAGATGGGTGCACCTGCAGGAGATGAAGAGGGGCGTATGAAGCCCTTGGCTAGATTTTCGTCTATGTAATCCTTTAAAGCCTTTAGCTCGGGCCCCGCCAGGGGGTAGATCTTACCAAAAGGTATCTCTGCTCCAGGCAATAATTCAATTGGACAATCATATGGACGGTGAGGAGGAAGCTGGTCAGCGTTCTTCTTGTCACATAAATCCACATAGTCCTGATATACAGCTGGTAGTTCAGGGACTGACATGGTTCTTTTAGGAACAGAGCAAGCTGAAACTTTTGGACTCATCTGTTTCTCTGGAAAGTGTAATTCCTTGGTCTCCCAGTTAATGGTAGGATTCTGAGCCTGCAGCCATGGTAGCCCTAGAATAATGGGAAAGTGGGGAGAAGAGATAAGCATAAAGGACAGTTTCTCTTGATGATCTTTACCCATAAGAACCCTCAAAGGCTCTGTTTCCTGATCCACTGGTCCAGAGGTCAGCAGGGAGCCATCCACAGTTTCCATCTGTACTGGAGTAGCCTTCTTCACTGAACGTATCCCCTGTTTCAGAGCAAAGGAGACATCCATAAAATTTCCACTTGCCCCTGAGTCGATCATAGCAGAGCTAGACACCCAAGCTGAGTCAACCCAGAGTTTGATGGAAAGAAAGCAATGAGAATTGTTTTTCTTACAACTCAGCTGGGACACCGCTGAGGAAACTTGAAAAATGGCAGCGTTTACACAGTCAACGTCCTCAGAAGTAACGGAGTTTAAGTCCGAGAAATCAAGATCTGTTGCTGCAGATCTCTCTGGAGCCTGAGGCTCGGACCTGACAGATCCCCTCTCGCAACACTCACAATGAATGAGTGCTGCAGTAGTCTTACGAGAACGGCTGGGGCAGTTTATAATGAAGTGCCCTGACTTACCACAATAGAAACATAGATTCTCCTTAAAACGATGTTCCTTGCGTGCATCACTAACCCGTCGTTGTAAAGAGTCTACCTGCATGGGTTCAGGTTCAGGTTCCCGTGTAATCCTACTCAAAGGTTCCTTAGCTGGAGAGGAAGGTAGGAAAAGGTTAGTGCGATTGCTTTCGAACCATCTCTCTTGCCTGCGTTCAGTCAGACGAGTATCAATACGGATGCAGTAGTTAATAAAGTCACCTAACGCAGTGGGAGGGTCGGCACGAGCAAGTTCATCCTTAATCAGTGGAGATAACCCCTTTCGAAAAATAGATTTTTTGGCGGAACTGTCCCAGGTGGTATCAAGGGCCCATCTCCTGAAATCCAAGGCATATTCAGCTACCGAGTGCTTACCTTGGCGCAAAGCTAACATGGCTGCTTCAGCTGTTGCACCTCGATTGGGGTCATCAAACACCTGCCCCATGGCTGAAATAAAAGCATCAAGGTGATTCAAACAATCATCCTCAGTCTCAATCAGAGGGTTTGCCCACATCAAAGCCTTGTTGGTAAGCAACATAATTATAGTAAGCACCTTAGATCGTTCAGTGGGAAATTGTGAAGCATGTGCAGAAAAAAAAAGATTGCATTGATTAATAAATCCCCTGAATTTCTCACGTTCACCGCCAAAACGAAAAGGGGGCAACTTGGGAATCCCAGAACTCGGGGCTACGGCAGGAGTCTGGACTCGCTCCTCTAGAACCTCAATCCTGGCTCGCAAATCCTGGGCAGTCTGTCCAAACACTTGCAAATTGTGATTAGTGAGGTCCTGTAGGCTTGAAAAACGGGTCTTTATATTCTGCAAATCTGCAAGGATATTATCAGTCACTCCGCAAAGTTCCTTTATGCGGGCCTCCATTTTCCAGATCTTTTAAGACAGGAGTACTGGAAGAAGAGGAGAGGAGAAAAAAAAAAACAATAGTGTTTACCTGTGGTAACACTGCAGAGAGAAAAAAAAATTAAGGGAACTGCTCACCTGGAATGGTTGTGAGAAGTCACAACCACTATCATCACAGAAAGTTCACCCGGACATCTGATATCCACAGTTACAGCAGACAAAAAAGAGAAAGGAAAAAAAAAAACAATAGTGTTTACCTGTGGTAACACTGCAGAAAAAAAAAACACTTAAGGGAATTGCTCACCTGGAATGGTTGTGAGAAGTCACAACCACTGTCATCACAGAAAGTACAACCGGACATCCGATATCCACAGTTACAGCAGACACAGCCTTTCCAGACCCAGCAGACACTAACGTTTGGCTTCAGAATCTTGTAATGTAAGTAGTACAGTTCATATAGCGTCTTGTGCTTGGGTGCGATGAAAATACATGAGACACAGGTTTGATATAGAAAGTCTTGTATTACTTCATACAAGTTGGCAAAAATAGTCACACAGTTTGCAGACACAGAAGCAGGAGACACAGCAGGCCAGAGTAATCTAAGCTCAGCAATCACTCTCCACAACAGATTCAGGATCTTCTTCTCTGTTACCGTAAGTCCATGCAAACGTGGGTCTTTCAAAGAGCAGGGTTCAGAGTCCACAAGTGCTTCAGAGTTCCTCAGTAGGAATAGCTGGAGTACAAGGTCCAAGGCTTTAGGAGTCAGGTCACAGGTTCACTGCAGGCTAGATTCTGAAGCACTGATTGTTCAGCTGTGGCTGCTTAAGAAGCAAAAGGAGAGAATCAGGGCGGGAACATGCAAGCTGGAAACTCCATTTTGACTGAGGGCAAGATAGCTGCAGCAAGACAGAAAGTAAAATGGCTGACGAACAAACTGAGTTTCAGGAACATGTACACAGAACCTTACAGCAGCAGATGCATGCAGGACTCCAGCAAACTTCCAAATGAACCAGGAACCACAATAGAGACCAGGACAATTGATCACCGGCGACACGGACACAGACAGAAAATAGAATGAGCAAACGTTGGGGCCCAATCTGTCTAGACAGAAAAGTACAGGAAAGAATTCTGACTGCAATCCAACAAAAACCCTAAAAAATACCAGCACTTCTGATTGCCAAAAAACCTGAGATCACACGATCTCTACCACCTAAATCAGATCTCTGGTGTAACAAAACAAAGCCGCAGCCATTGAAAAAACAGGAAAAAACAAATGAACAAATAACAGTGGCTACAGATAAATTGAGAGGAGCTCAGGCCCCAGGAGGGGACCCCGCTGACCTCCACAAATGTGCAGAAAACAATGCAAATAGCAAGCACAAAAAGAAAAGCAGAAAATATCTTATCTGAAAGCAGCAGATGCATGCAGGA
>JARQOD010003393.1:0-65480 GCA_033576555.1 Oophaga sylvatica | reverse complement strand
TTTTTAAAACCTGTTGGGTGCAGGGCGAGCTCGGAAGGGAAGGGGGCCAGCTTGACTTTTTAAACGCAGAATTGGCTGTATCCCTGTTCGTTTGGAGACCCCCTCATGTGCCAAACAGGGAAAACCCCCCCACAAGTGAAACCTTTTTGGAAACAGACCCCCCAAAGGGAACTTACCTAACTTTTGGGGAGCATTTTAACCCCCCAAGTGTTTCCTAAAGTTTAAAGCCTGGTGTTAAAAAAAAAATTTCCAAAAAAAAAAGATTTTTTAGTACCCAAATTTTTTCCAATTTTTTTTTTTTTTCCGAAGGAAATTGGGACTGTTTGAACACGTTGGAGGCGCTTCAGAGGGGGGGTTTCCCTCCGTTTTTGCGGGGTAATAAAACCAAATTTGCTAAGGTTTTTCCGGCTCGAATGGCTGATAAAGAGACCTAACTCCCATCCCTTTGCCGGAATAAATTTTTTCTTCCGGTTTGTTGGAGCTCAGTTTGCATTCCTGCTTTTTTCAATAAGTGATTTGCTTTTTTTTTTCCCTCGGGTTGGATTTCCTTGCGGGTTTGCTGCCTTCAGTAGACTTCACCCGGGCCCCCCTTTTGGTCCCGGGCCTGCATTTGTCTCGTTTGTGTTTGACTTTGCTCTTTTCCCGGTCATTTTTTATTTGCTGAATTTCTGTGTTTACACGAGATTGATTTAGGTGGTAGAGGGCGGTATCTCAGGTTTTTTTTTTAATCAAATGTTGGTTTTTTGTCAGGGGTTTTTGGGTTGCGTCAGAACTTTTCCTTTCTTTTCTTCTAGACGTATTGGGCCCACGTTTGCTTTTCTATTTTTGTCTGTTTTTGTATTTTTTCTTTTCTAACCGCCTTACATGTTTGGGGGCTTCCCTTTTTCTTTTGGGGTTCTGCTACGGGGGGGTTAGCGTTTATCTTCTGCCTTTGGGGTACTAAACCCCCGGGTGTGACGAGGGGCTAGCATCACTGTGGTACGCTCCACGGCTATTCTAGGTTTTCAGTTATTTAGGTCCCGCAAACCAATAGTTTCCAGCCTCTCTGGGGATTCTACTTTGGCTATTTTTGGATTTCCCCACTACCGAAACATAACATGGGGGCCCCAAAAATTGTTGTCCAATTTGTCCGGAGTACCGATTCCCCCCAAATTGGGGGGGAAATACGTTTGGGGCCGGCAGGGTCGGGAAAGGGGGAAAAGCATTTTGAATGCAGACTTTGAGGTGTCTGTTCAGTTTGCAAAGCCCCTGATGTCCTAAGCAGTGGAAACCCCCCCCAATGACCCCATTTTGGAAAATAACCCCCTAAGAACTTACTAGATCGGTGGGTTTGCACTTTAGTCACCAATTTTTTTTTTTCCCAAGGGCAAAAAGAAGAAATTTTACCCCCGAGTTATTGTGCAATTTTCCTAGTACGCTGATACCCATATTGGGGGGAAAATACTTTTGGGGCAGGCAGAGCCCAAAAGGGGGGAGCACCGTTTTCTTTTTCAACCCGAATTGGCTGGAATTGAGACAGCGCCAATCATTTGGGAAAGCCCCTTTGTCCAAAACATAAAAACCCCCCAAATTCTAACTCCAACCCTAACCCCAACACACCCCTAAACCTAATCCCAACCCTAACTTTAGCCCCAACCCTAATCCCAACCCTAACCCTAATGGGAAAATGGAAATAAATACATTTTTTAATTTTATTATTTTTCCTAACTAAGGTGGTGATAAAGGGGGGTTTGATTTACTATTTATAGCGGGTTTTTATGATTGGCAGCTGTCACGCGCTAAAAGACGCTTTTTATTGCAAAAAATAGTTTTTGCATCACCACATTTTGAGAGCTATAATTTTTGCATATTTTGGTCCACAGAGTCATGTGAGGTATTATTTTTTGCGGGACGAGGTGACGTTTTTATTGGTACCATTTTTGGGCACTTGACATTTTTTGATCGGTTTTTATTATGATTTTTGGGAGGCAGAATGAACAAAATCCAGCAATAAATGAATTTCTTTTGGGGGAGGCGTTTATACCGTTCCGCGTGTGGTAAAATCGATAAAGCAGTTTTATTCTTCGGGTCAGTATGATTACAGCGATACCTCATTTATATCATTTTTTATGTTTTGGCGCTTTTATACAATAAAAACAATTATATATAAAAAATAATTATTTTTGCATCGCTTTATTCTGCGAGCTATAACTTTATTGTTTCGCTGATGATGCTGTATGGCGACTTGTTTTTTGAAGGACAAGATGACGTTTTCAGCGGTACCATGTTTATTTATATCCGTCTTTTTGATCGCTTGTTATTCCACTTTTTGCTCGGCGGTATGATGATAAAGCATTGATTTTTAGCCTTGTTTTTTCTTTTTTTTTTTAAGCGGTTCACTAAAGGGGTTAAATAGTGGGACAGTTTTATAGGGGGGGTCGTTACGGATGCGGCTATACCAAATATGTGTACTTTTATTGTTTTTTTTTTATTTACATGAAGAAATTAATTTATTGGGGAATTTTTTTTTCTTTATTTATGAATTTTTTTTTACACTTGTTATTTTAATTTTTTTAACTTTTTTCCTTTGTCCCAGGGTGGGACATCACTGTATAGGGTCAGATCGCTGGTCTGACAGTGTGCACAGCACTCTCAAACCAGCGATCTCACTGGCACTGCTGCAGGCTTTCTCAGCGCCTGCTCTCAGCAGGCACTGAGGAAGCCGCCTCCCTGAAGGACCCCGCGGCCATCTTGGATCCGGGGTCCTGCAGGGCGGAGTGTCCCTTGGAACAGCGCGATACATCGCGCTGTTCTGAGGGTCTCAGGGAAGCGCAGCTGATCGCATGTGACGTACTATTCCGGACTTGGGAATTAGGTCCCAGGTCACATGGACGGAATAGTATGTCAGATGGGATAAAGGGGTTAACAATAGTGGGCTCTGTGAGAGGGAACGAAGGAAATGGACACCTCCTGCACACACCTAAGTCTGCGCCCTGATCTCCCTATCGTCCCTATGAGGGTTCTTTCACCCCGTCACCGAGCAGGATACCTGAAACCCTCACAAGCCCTGCGCTAATCCCTAGGTAGGGAGCAGGCCAGTGAAAGCACTGGTCATACCACTGCACTAATAATACAAAAGGAAAGAAAAGACAGACACCACAGGGAATGGGGAACAAAAATACAACACTTAGCTTTCTCTGCTGCAATGCACCGCACAGCAGAGTGAGGCACCAGATTACAGGATTCAGCTGCAGCACAAGAAAGCTCCTGACTTCAGCTTGGTTGGTCTCCAAAGAGGAAGTGTATCACCAACAGTCAGCTGATGCATCAGGTGACCTTTTAAAGGATGGTGGGAGTGGTCACCACCTGCATCAGCAAACTCAGCAGCAATGTAATTACACCAGCGGCCACTGGGGGGAAAAACTGACATTAACCCCCGATGGCCTGAAAGGAAAAAAGTTTTAATATGAAACGCAAAATCTGCCAAAGATCCAAAAATGGATCGTGACAAATGCGTCCCGTATTCCTTAGGATTAGTGCCGTTTTTTTCTAAGCACCACTTGAAAATTGCCAGAAATTGATACTTCGTAAGAGGGGACCCATCTGTATGTGTGAGAAAACATCTGCTTGCGTGTCTTATTACAGAGTAGCGTTTGACTATTTTTAGTGGGCATACTGTTATGTTCTGCTACAAGCACTAAGGAAAGATGGGAATTCTGTCCCTACGACAGAACTAAGCTGGATCCCTACGATGTAACGGGGAACCTGATCCTGCGATCAGACCCGCTAAAGTCCTCAGCTAGTCTGTACGAAGACCTATAGATGCGAGGAAGGGATCCCTACAAGAACTAGGGACTGGGAGAAAGATGGACATCTCCTAACAGAAGTTGTAGCAGTAAAAGACAAAAAAACAACAAAGAACATAGAGGTCCGAAGACCAAGCAAAACTGACTAATGTAACAAAGCACCTGGCTAGCTTAAGAGTAGAAATTACAATGAAGTCCAGCAAAGCCAGAAGGGTGGAGCAGGACTAAATAGGCCACAAAGGTCATGTGACCAGCAAGATAGAAAAAAACTAACAGGAGAGTTCTAACAGTGCCCTCCCTTCTAAGAGGATCCTCCGGATCCCCTAGGCCCAGGCTTATCCGGAAACCTCTTGTGAAACGCTCTGACAAGTCTGGACGCAGAAACATCATCCGCCCTCACCCATGAGTTATCCTCGGATCCGAAACCCTTCCAAGCGACGAGGTACTGCAAACTCCCTCTATACCGTCTAGAATTTAGGATGCGGGAAATTTCATATTCCCCGTCCTCCACCACCAAGGGAACAGTGGCCGAGACGTCTCCATCCGACACATCAGCTCTTTTCAACAGAGAAACATGAAACACCGGATTAATCTTCCAGGAGGTAGGAAGCTCCAACCTAACAGCAGTTTGGTTAACAACCTGAAGCACCTTAAAGGGCCCTACAAACTTGGGACCCAATTTTTTAGAAGGAATCCTCAACCACAGATTCTTAGAGGACAACCAAACCATGTCACCAATAGCAAACAAAACTTCTTGCCGTTTCCTATCAAAGTACCTTTTAGATTTTCTGTTAGCCTCCTGAAGATTACCACGCACATCCGTCCAAACTCTCTCCAAATCACCGGAAAAATTCTCCTCTTCAGGTACAGCCGATACCAATTTGGAGAATGACCCAAACGACGGATGTCTCCCAGTACAACAAAAAAAAAAGGCGAACAACCAGCAGAAGCGGATTTATGGTTGTTAAGAGCAAATTCAGCAAATGGCAGAAACTCAGACCACCCCTCTTGATTGTCTGCCACAAAACAACGCAAGAACTGCTCAACATCCTGGTTTTTCCTTTCTGTCTGGCCATTAGACTCAGGATGATATCCGGATGAAAACGACAAATGAACTCCCAACCTGTCACAAAAGGCGCGCCAAAAACGAGCCACAAACTCTGGTCCCCTATCAGAAACAATGTCAGTAGGAAAGCCATGTAGTCTGACAATTTCCTTGACAAAGGCCTTAGCGAGAGTCTTAGCGCAGGGCAGTTTGATGAAAGGAACCAAGTGACACATCTTGCTAAAACGGTCCACGACCACCCAGATGACAGTGAAACCCTCAGAGGGGGGAAGGTCAGTAATAAAGTCCATAGCCAAATGTGTCCAAGGTGCACTAGGGACCTCCAGAGGGCAAAGCAACCCTGCAGCAGGAGTATGAGAAGACTTAGATCTAGCACACACAGTGCATTGACGCACCCACTTAATGACTTCCTTCTGCCATCCTGGCCACCAAAAACTGCGACCCACAAGTCTCTTGGTCTCAGAGATTCCAGGATGACCTGCCAACCGAGACTCATGACACTCAACAAACAAATCTCTCCTAAAGGTCCCAGGCACAAACAACCTCCCATGGGGAGTGTTAGATGGGGCATTCTCCTGTGCTTTATTCTCATCCTCCAACACAGAGTCCAAAACAGCAATCACAACCCCTTCTTGTAAAATGTTTTCCTCCTCCTCCTCAGCACCAACCATGGGAGAAAAGATGCGAGACAAAGCATCAGCTTTAACATTCTTAGTACCTGGGATGTAAGTAACGGAAAAATTAAACCGCGAGAAAAACAGTGCCCACCTAGCCTGACGGGCATTCAAGCGTTTGGCAGCATCAAGATAGATCAGATTTTTATGATCAGTGAAAACCTGAACGGGAAATTCAGCACCTTCCAAAAAATGACGCCAGTGTTCAAATGCGAGTTTAATGGCCAACAATTCCCTATTACCAATATCGTAATTCAGTTCAGTCTTAGAAATTTTTTTTAAAAAAAAGGCACAGAGATGTACTCCATCCGTGTTTTCCTGAGACAACACCGCGCCGACCCCCACAGAAGAAGCATCAACCTCAACCAAAAACGGTTTAGTGACATCAGGCTGCGTAAGGATGGGAGCAGAGCTGAACCTCTCCTTTAGAAACACAAAAGCCTCAATGGCCTCAGTAGTCCACTGAACCGCATCAGCACCTTTCCTGGTGAGATCGGTCAGTGGTTTGACAATAATAGAAAAATGTTTAATGAATTTGCTATAATAATTTGCGAAACCCAAAAACTTCTGTATCGATTTCAAACCAATAGGTCTAGGCCAATCCTGCACAGCTTGTACTTTCACCGGGTCCATCTCAAAACCTTCACTGGAGACAATGTAGCCCAAAAAAATTATTCTCTATACAGCGAACTCACATTTCTCTGGCTTAGCAAAAAGCGAATTGTCCATTAATAACTGTAATACTTCACGAACGCTCCGCCAATGAGACTCCAGATCCGGCGAATAAATCAAAATGTCATCCAAATACACAACCACACTTCTGCCGATCAAAGGTCTAAGGATGTCATTAATAAGATTCTGAAAAAATGCAGGAGCACTGGAAAGCCCAAAAGGCATAACCAGATTCTCAAAATGACCCAGTGGAGTGTTAAACGCAGCCTTCCATTCATCCCCCTCCTTCATGCGCAACAAATTGTATGCCCCTCGAAGATCAATTTTAGAGAACCACTTGGCCCCCACTAACTGATTAAACAAATCAGGAATCAATGGCAGTGGGTAAGGATTGCGTACAGTAATCTTATTAATCTCACGAAAGTCTAGACAAGGCCGTAAACCGCCGTCCTTTTTTTTAACAAAAAAAAATCCAACCGCCACAGGAGACTTGGAAGGCCTAATGTGACCGGCGGCCAAGCTTGTCTGTATGTATTCCTCCAAAGCCTTTCTCTCAGGAATAGTCAAATTAAATAAACGACTTTTAGGAAGAGTCGCTCCAGGGACAAATTCAATAGTACAATCATATTCTCTATGAGGAGGCAATACCTGCGATTCCTTATCAGAAAAAACTTTCCAAAAATCCTGAATAGGTACAGGTAACTCCCCCTTAACTACAGCAGCAATACGCCCGTTACAACACTTGTCATAACAATTAGGACTCCAGAACTTAATTTCATTGGTAGACCAATCCAGTACCGGATTGTGCAATTTTAACCAGGGTAACCCCAAAACCACCGGAGAAGGCAAATTATTCAATACTACCAAATCCAAATTCTCTTGGTGAACACCATTAATAGTGAGGGGAAATTCACAGACCTTGTGAGTAACATTCTTCAAGGGAGAACCATCCACAGAAACCACGGCAATAAGGGATGACAAAAGTTTGGGTTTTAATTTAAGTTTTTCCAAGAATCCCCCATCAATCACATTCAGAGTGGAACCACAATCGACAAATACCCGAAATTCCATTAATTCTTCCTGAGCAGCAGTAGTGCCAGAAAGAAAGACGCCCTTAGTGTTTAAACAGGCTATACGGGCGGAACTGACCTCTTTTTTTTTTCTTTGTTCATCCGAAGCAGACAGTTCTTAATGAAATGGTCAGATTTGCCGCAATAAAAGCACAAACCTTCAGAAAACCTGCGGTCTTTTTTCTGAGAGCGAGGTGCCATCGCTCCAATCTCCATCGGCTCTCCAATGTCAGTACAGACCCTCTCAAGACTTGGAGCTGACATGGCAGAGGATTTACTCTCATTAACCCTTGCACGCAGTCTCCTATCCACCCGTATAGCTAATTGCATAGCCTCCTGCAAGTTACCAGGCGTGGGATAAGCAATCAGCAAATCTTTAACCCTTTCACCTAGCCCTGCAAGAAACAAACTTTTCAAAGCTGAATCGTTCCACCCCACCTGAGTAGACCACCGACGGAAGTGAGTACAATATTTTTCCACATTACCTGATCCCTGCCTCAAACGTCTCAATTCTGTCTCAGCTGATGAGACACGATCAGGATCATCATACAAAAACCCCAAAGCAGAAAAAAAACTATCCACTGATCTAAAGCATGGATCCCTAGGTTGTAGAGAAAAGGCCCACTCCTGAGGTTCTTTGCGCAAAAGTGACATTATGAACCCTATGCGCTGTGATTCATCATCAGAGGATCTGGGTCTCAAACGAAAATACAACAAGCAAGCATTTTTAGAAGAAAAAAAATCTTGTTGTTCACCAAAAAATAAATCAGGCAAACGTACCTTTGGCTCCACAAAATGTGCTCCAGAACAGCTACTCACTTGTTGCTGGAGCTCGGCCACCTCCAGAGAGAGTCCCTGCAGGCGTTGAGCCAAGTCCTGAACCGACACCATGATGGGAACTGGAAATCTTTCCTTAGAGATATTTTTGGGCTGGACTTACTGTTATGTTCTGCTACAAGCACTAAGGAAAGAAGGGAGATCTGTCCCTACGATAGAACTAAGCTCGATCCCTACGATGTAACGGGGAACCTGACCCTGCGATCAGACCCGCTAAAGTCCTCAGCTAGTCTGTACGAAGACCTATAGATGCGAGGAAGGGATCCCTACAAGAACTAGGGACTGGGAGAAAGATGGACATCTCCTAACAGAAGTTGTAGCAGTAAAAGACAAAAAAACAACATAGAACATAGAGGTCCGAAGACCAAGCAAAACTGACTGAGTAAGGTAACACAAAGCACCTGGCTAGCTTAAGAGTAGAAATTACAATGAAGTCCAGCAAAGCCAGAAGGGCGGAGCAGGATTAAATAGGCAAAAAAGGTCATGTGACCAGCAAGATAGAAAAAACCTAACGGGAGAGTTCTAACACATACTGGGCCGTCTGAGTTCATCAGGACCCACGTGCCCTTACTGACGGGATCGCATTTGGATTTTCGCACTCGAATGCGCAGAGTCGCTGCATATGACTACATCCTCGTTAATTAAACCGCCTTCCGTCGCTATTTTTGACCACAGCAATAATTCGCTAATGCGCAGCGTGCCGAAAAAAACAATAGCGAAAGCTGCTGATGCGTTGATCGCCTCGTATTGCGACTTGCATACCGATGGGGATATTGAAATAATGTCGTGTAATAATCTCAATGAAATGGGGCGACGACATTCCTTACTCGGTTGAAACCTTTTCCAGCCTTTAATGGGTTATTTGATGAAAAAGAACTTTGTTGTATCAGCCCACCCCATTAGTTGAAAGAAAAAGGCTATTTCAAATAAATGACGTTGCACCAATGTACTCGACTCCCCTCTTTCCTCGACCTGAACCAAAAATTCCGTCATCACTTTGTCTCTTGCTCGGTCACACTTATCGACGGGCCTCCCCTGAATTAGAGAGCACCACTCCTCCCACGCCTTACCATAGACCTGCTAGGTAGCCGGTATAACGGAGGCGCGGATTATGGCATCAGTGATTGGCCACTGTGTTCTATAGGTATGGCAGACACTGAATACCCGATGGTTGCGCATTGGGAAGATGGACTCTGAAGGCCTGCCAGTCAGAAGATAACAGTGAGTTAATGATATTATTGTCTGCCTCTGCCACTAATCTGGCTCTGCACCAGATATTGTTTCTCAAACATAGCAGCGCTAACTGGCGTAACAGAGCGAGTAAGGGCAGGGATGTAGAAGACATATGGTTCAAGCTCTTTGTGGTTCTCATATTTTTAGTATGAAATCAAATGTTCGCATTTCTCAACTGAGTACCCAATAGCTCCACTGATGCTACTATTGTGAAAATTTCCCACAGGTCTGGGTCGCACCCCCCAGCTTGATGTGGTCCATAGCTCTGGCCAGCTGCCTTTGCACCATAGGTTTTTGTAAATTGCTGCAAAACCCTCTTTGTTACGCCCCCTACTGCCTTGCTTGATGTTTCTTTTGCCATAATACATGTATGGTCGTTGTAGGATTGCAGGAATGTTTTCCAGACTAACAAGTCTGATTTTAACGAGCGAGTAAGCCTAATTCTATGGCCTGGCTGGGAAATGCCCTTGGTTGCTGTCATGCCGCTCTCACCGCTTTCCTCTGGCACCGTGGCTCAGCGCCCGACGTCATCACGTCGAGTGCGCACGTGCACCTCCCGCGCTTGACCCTGTGGTTGTTCACTCAATTCCAGATCCTTGTCCAGCGCACATGCGCCCCTGAGCCTGACTACGCCCACTCCATCTCTAACATCTCTATGGTCCTGGAGGACCTGACACTGAAGTCCCAGCACACTTGCCCTATATCAGGCTGCCTCTTCCTGTAGGCGGCGCCTGATTATTGTTGTGCTTCCTAGCTAGACCTGCTTAGTCTCTGCTCGGATGCTCTCTGTACTCGAGTCCCTTGCCTTGCACTCTAACGTGCTTCACAGCGCGCATTCTGCCTTGCACCCAGGCGTGCTTCACAGCACGCGCTCTGTCTTACTTTGTACTCTGTGTGCCCTCGTGCACACACCTAGCACTATCCTGTACTCTGTGTGCCCCCGTGCACATACCTTGCACTATCCTGTACTCTGCGAGCCCTCGTGTACACACCTTGCACTATCCTGTACTCTGCGTGCCCTTGTGCACACGCCTTGCACTGTCCTGTACTCTGCGTGCCTTCGTGTACACGCCTTGCACTGTCCTGTACTCTGCGTATTCCCGTGTCCACGCTTTGCACACTTCCAAATCCTGCATACTCCCGTCTTCTGTGAGCCGGCCACCTGGTTCCAGCAGTCGTGGTACTTTACTCCCCTGGGTCTGCCCCCGACGCTCCCTGTATAGGGGGTGGTTTTCACTAGGTCAGCTCGCCCAGGGTGGGTTGGTATCGCGACCCAGAGGGTCCACTCCAGGAGTCGTCACAGTATGATCAGGCCATGGACCCCGCTGGTACCACGGCCACTGTCAAAAAGGAACTGATGTTTCTTCGGGCAAATCAGACAAGGATTATGTCCTCTTTGAAATCTATGGAGTCCCGTTTGTCGTCCTTTCAGACCTCTGACCCAAGGAACACCTCTCAGTTGGCCAGTCTCCAACAAAAGCTCACTCAGCAACATGACACCCAGGCCCACATCCTTAACTATATAGTGTCGGTTGATAACCGACTCATTTACCAACAATCTGTTGCCTCTGTCTGCCCAAGCCTTGGTCTCGCACCCACAGCCTCGTTTAGGCAAATCACCGTGGTATAGTGGTGACCCTAAGTTGTGTCGGGGGATTTTGAATCAATGCCGACTGCATTTTGAGCTCTTGTCGCTGCAATATCCCACCGATCGATCTAAGGTTAAGGTGGCCTTTATTGTTTCCCACTTAGAGGGGGAGGCGTTAGCGTGGGTGAATCCTCTCTGGGAGCATGATGATCCTCTCGTCTCTCAGCTCTCCACCTTTTTGGACACCTTCCGCAAGGTGTTCGACGAGCCGGGTCGTCTGGCTTCCACCACCGAGGCCCTCTTCAAGCTCCATCAGGGTACTCTATTCGTTGGACAATATGCCATCCGTTTTCGCACATTATCCTCCAAACTCGGTTGGAACAATGAGGCCCTCGTATGGGTCTTTTGGCGTGGTCTGTTCGGTCGGATTAAAGACGAACTGTCGGGCCGGGATACCCCGACCTCTTTGGAGGACTTAATTTCTCTTGCGACACGCATTGATTTACGTTTCCAAGAACGCACCCGTGAGGCAGCCAGAGAGAGACGGCCGCCTCGTCCCTCTTCGTCTACTCGCAGTCCTTCCCACTTACGATCTGTGCTATCTTCTGCGGGCCCTGTATCTGAGCCTATGCAGGTGGACCAACTCAAGATGGCTGAACAGCGTCGTAGGGAGAGAATTGAACAAGGACTCTGCTTCTACTGTGGGAGTGCTTCTCACCTTCTTCACACCTGCCCAGAGAGGCCGGGAAACTTCTCCGCCTAGGTGTGGTAGGAGAGGCCTCCCTAGGTATGTGTGATTTCTCTCCTCCCCTGACTGTGTCTGTTTTGCTGAATCTTGGGTCCAAACGTTACTCTGAGGAGGCTTATGTGGATTCAGGCGCAGCAGGGAACTTCATCAGGCTCGAGACAGTTAAAAAATACCGGATTCCTGTCAGGTCCCTGGAGACTCCTCGGCTGATAGCTTCGGTCGACGGTAAGCCCTTGCACAAGACCGTTACCCAGGTCACCGAAGAAGTGGAGCTGCAGATTGGAGCCCTGCATCGAGAGAAGATCTCCTTCCACGTCCTGTTGACTTTGTCCCACACGCTTCTTCTTGGTCTCCCTTGGTTAAGAGCACATGAGCCAACTCTTGACTGGCGATCCGGAGATCTATTCCGTCCATCCAATGGGTTCTGCCAGTCTGTCCTCGGCACCTGAAAGTTTGCCATCGGCTTATTGGTCTTTCGCAGATGTCTTCGACAAGAAGGAGGCCGACACTCTGCCCCCACATCAACCATACAACTGTCCGATTGACCTCGTCCCTGGCTCTACCCCACCCAGGGGTAGAATATACCCGTTATCTCCTGCCGAAACCCAAGCTATGATGGAATATATCTATGAAAATTTAGCCAGGGGCTTCATCCGTAAGTCTTCATCGCCCGCAGGAGGGAGGTTTTTCTTTGTCAAAAAGAAAGACGGCTCCCTCCGTCCCAGCATAGACTATAGAGGGCTGAACGACATCACGGTCAAAAACAAATACCCGCTGCCTTTGATCCCGGAACTTTTTGACCGCCTAAGAGGTGCGCAAATTTTCACCAAGCTGGATCTTCGTGGGGCCTACAACTTGATCCGTATTCGTTCTGGTGACGAGTGGAAGACCACCTTTAACACCCGAGACGGCCACTACGAGTATTTGGTCATGCCCTTCAGCCTATGCAACGCTCCGGCGGTGTTCCAGGAATTCCTGAACAACGTCTTCCGGGATATGCTGTACTCCTGCGTAGTGGTCTACTTGGATATCCTCGTGTTTTCTCCAGATCTTTCTACCCACAGAAAGAACGTGCCCCAAGTGCTCCTGTGTTTAAGAGAGAACCGCCTATAAGCCAAGATCGAAAAATGTGTCTTTGAACAAACGTCCTTACCGTTCCTGGGGTACATTATCTCGGACTCTGGTTTACGCATGGACCTGGCGAAAGTGTCCGCCGTTCTCGATTGGCCACGACCCCATGGGGTGAAAGCAATCCAGCGTTTCCTTGGCTTTGCAAATTATTATCGGCAGTTTGTCCACAGTTTTTGTCTCTGGTTCGGCCTATCTCGTCTCTTACTCACAAAGGAGTAACCATAATACTTGGTCTACTGAAGCAGAGGACGCCTTTCTATCCCTGAAGCAAGCATTCGCCACGGCTCCTGTGCTTCACCGTCCAGAGGTTAGTAAACCTTTCGCTCTTGAGGTAGATGCATCCTCTACCGGGGCCGGCGCAATTCTTCTGCAGAAGTCTTCTTCTGGAAGCCTTTGTCACCTGCGGCTTCTTTTCTAAAGTATTCTCCCCATCTGAGCGAAATTACTCCATTGGCGACAGGGAGTTGTAAGCCATTAAGTTGGCCTTGAAGGAATGGAGATACTTACTAGAAGGTGCCATACATCCGTTCAAGATCTTCACAGACCATAAAAGCTTGGCGTACATAAAGACTGCACAAAGGCTCAACCCCCGACAAGCCAGGTCGTCCTTGTTCTTCAAACGCTTTGACTTTGAACTTCACTTCCGGCCAGGCGATAAGAACGTTAAAGACGACGCTTTATCTAGGTCTTTTCAGTCTAACAATACTGAAGAGGAACCTGCACATATCATCGAGCCCACTAAGATAATTACCGAGAGGACTTTTGTGGCCGAGAGCAACCAAAAACGAGTGTTATGCTGGGGACATTCATTCAAAACTGCCGGTCACTTTGGTGTCAAAAGACTCGCTCTCTGTTATCCCGCTACTATTGGTGGCCATCTCTTTACCAGGATGTCAAAGACTTTGTGGCTTCTTGTCCCTCCTGCGCCAAGAACAAGGTACCCAGACAACCACCCTCCAGTCTTCTGCTTCCTCTCCCTGTACCTTAGGCTCCATGGCAGCACATAGCCATGGATTTTATTACCGATCTGCCGTGTTCTTCTGGCTGTACTGTGATCCTGGTGGTTGTGGATCGATTCTCGAAAATGGCCCATTTTGTTCCTGTTCCGGGAATACCCTCTGCTCCTGAATTTGCGAAGATTTTCATCACTCACATCTTCAGAATTCACGGCTTCCCTCTGCACATCGTGTCAGACAGAGGAGTTCAATTCACCTCCCGGTTCTGGAGAGCACTTTGTGGCCTCATGAAAGTGACACTGGATTTTTCCTCTGCCTACCATCCGCAAACCAATGGGAAAGTAGAGCGTACGAATCAAATCCTCACGTCTTATCTTCGTCACTTTTCGAATGCTCATCAGAATGATTGGATAAGTTTACTTCCATGGGCAGAGTTTGCGTACAACAACCACACCAGTGAATCTTCCTCCAAGTCTCCCTTCTTCATTGTCTTCGGACAACATCCCAGTGTGCCTCTACCGGTACCTCCTGTCTCGGGAGTGCCTGTGACCGACTCTGTCCGTGGAGTTCTTCAGGGTCTGGCAGGAGACCAGCGCTGCTCTCGAAAAAAGCACGAGACAGGATGAAACACCATGCTGATAAAAGGAGCCTGGACTCTCCTCCTTTTCTCCCCGGTGACAAGGTGTGGCTTTCTTCCAAATACATTCGCCTTAAGGTACCATCTTACAAACTGGGTCCTCGACACATTGGTCCTTTTGAGGTCCTCAAGCGTATTAATGATGTGGCGTACAAATTGAAGCTACCTGCCTCGCTATGCATTCCCAGTTCAATCCAGTAAAGATGTATATCTTCGTACCGTGTTAGCCAGTAGATAGAAAAATATTTAGAGTTGAGAGTCCTCAGTGGTTGATACCTTTTAATGGCTAACTGAAAAGATGGTAACAAATTGCAAGCTTTCGAGACTACTCAGGTCTCTTCATCAGGCTGAACTAATACAAAATCTGAAGAATCACATATTTATACACAAAAACACAGAAAAAATGCAATAGGTAAGACAAGTGACGTGAAGCAGAATAGTCATTATGGCAGAGGGATGAGCATAAATATTGGAACAATTCATAGATAAGGAGAGAAAGTTTTATTACCCTCTGATTGGGGTCTGGTAATGTTTTGTGATGTTTTCACAGGGTATTTGGAGTAAATTCCTTAATTGATGTAATAGGCCATAAAACCATGTGACAGGTTCATTCCAGCATTAAGAGTGTCAAAGGTCACCATCAATTTGTATTCGCAAATTCTTCTCTGCCTCTGAGATGTGAATCTGCTTCTTAGTACCAGTATTTTCATATCTGACATGCTATGATCAGGGGAGCAAAAATGTTTTGCCACAGGTAGATCCATTCTTTTTTCTCTTATTGCGTGGCGATGAGAATTCATCCTTGTTCTCAGTTTTTGCCCGGTCTCCCCCACATACAGACCCCCAGTTGGACATTTAGTACATATAATTAGGTACACAACATTAGATGTGATGCAGCTGAAAGTACCTGGTATCTTGTAGTCCTGATGTGAGTTGGGGATCTTTATCTTGTCCGTGGTCATTATAAATGGACAGGTTTTGCATTTCTTCTGATTGCAAGGCAAGGTTCCTGCAGCTGTTGGGGAGGACAGGGAACTTCTGACAATGATGCTTCTTAGATTTGGGGGCTGCCTAAAACACAGTAGTGGGGGGTCTGGAAATATGGATTGTAACCGGGCATCTTTTTGTAGTAAAGGTTGTAGTTTCCGTGCAGCTCCCCTTAGCACCTCCAGATTTGGATTGTAGGTGACCACTAAAGGCACCCGGTTATTTTCTTCTTTAGCTTTGTAATGTAGCAGGTGATCCCTTGATATTCTGGTGGCTCTTGTAATTTGGTTTTCAATTGTTCTTGGATGGTAGCCCTGATTTAAAAAGGTCTTTCTAAGGCGACCAAGGTGTTCATCTCTATCCATGGGGTTGGAACATATACGGTTGTATCTGATGGCTTGGCTGTAGACAATAGAGTTTTTTATGTGTTTTGGATGGAAACTGTCCCATTTAAGGTATGTTGGACGGTCGATTGGCTTCTGATACAGGGATGTCTCTATTTCATTGTCCTTCAGTTTAATGATGGTGTCCAAAAACCTGTCCATTTATAATGACCACGGACAAGATAAAGATCCCCAACTCACATCAGGACTACAAGATACCAGGTACTTTCAGCTGCATCACATCTAATGTTGTGTACCTAATTATATGTACTAAATGTCCAACTGGGGGTCTGTATGTGGGGGAGACCGGGCAAAAACTGAGAACAAGGATGAATTCTCATCGCCACGCAATAAGAGAAAAAAGAATGGATCTACCTGTGGCAAAACATTTTTGCTCCCCTGATCATAGCATGTCAGATATGAAAATACTGGTACTAAGAAGCAGATTCACATCTCAGAGGCAGAGAAGAATTTGCGAATACAAATTGATGGTGACCTTTGACACTCTTAATGCTGGAATGAACCTGTCACATGGTTTTATGGCCTATTACATCAATTAAGGAATTTACTCCAAATACCCTGTGAAAACATCACAAAACATTACCAGACCCCAATCAGAGGGTAATAAAACTTTCACACTCCTTATCTATGAACTGTTCCAATATTTATGCTCATCCCTCTGCCATAATGACTATTCTGCTTCACGTCACTTGTCTTACCTATTGCATTTTTTCTGTGTTTTTGTGTATAAATATGTGATTCTTCAGATTTTGTATTAGTTCAGCCTGATGAAGAGACCTGAGTAGTCTCGAAAGCTGCAATTTGTTACCATCTTTTCAGTTAGCCATTAAAAGGTATCAACCACTGAGGACTCTCAACTCTAAATATTTTTCAGTTCAATCCATGTATCCCTCCTCAAGCCTGTGGTGCTCAATCGGTTTCATCCTTCTCCGGGCCACACACCTCAGCCTGTTGGCGTGGGAGATGAATTTGAGGTAAATGATATCCTGGCCATGAAGACGATACGAGGGAAAACCCTTTTCTTAATTGACTGGAAAGGCTTTCGTCCAGAAGTAAGGTCTTGGGAACCCCACGGGAGAATATCCAAGCACCCCAGATTTTGTCTAAGTTTCTTTCCAGCCTTAGAAAGGGAGGCCTGAAGAGGGGGGTACTGTTATGCCGCTCTCACCACATTCCTCTGGCGCAGAGTGCGCACGAGCACCTCCCGCGCTTGACCCTGTGGTTGTTAACTCGATTCCAGATCCTTGTCCATCGCACATGCCCCCTGAGCCTGACTACGGCCGCTCCATCTCTGACATCTCTATGTCCTGGAGGACCTGACCCGGAAGTCCCAGCACACTTGCCCTATATCAGACTGCCTCTTCCTGCAGGCGGCGCCTGATTATTGTTCTGCTTCCTAGTTAGACCTGCTTGGTCTCTGCTCGGCTGCTCTCTGTACTCAGGTCCCCTGCCTTGCACCCAGGCGTGCTTCACAGAGCGCACTCTGCCTTGCTTTGTACTCTGCGTGCCCTTATGCACACACCTTGACCTATCCTGTACTCTGCGTGCCCTTGTGCTCACGCCTCGCACTGTCCTGTACTCTGTGTGCCCTCATGCACACGCCTTGCACTATCCTGTACTCTGCGTGCCCTCATGCACACGCCTTGCACTGTCCTGTACTCTGTGTGCCTTCGTGTACACGCCTTGCACTGTCCTGTACTCTGCGTGCCCTCGTGCACACGCCTTGCACTGTCCTGTACTCTGTGTGCCTTTGTGTACACGCCTTGCACTGTCCTGTACTCTGCGTATTCCCATGTCCACACTTTGCACACTTCCAAATCCTGCATACTCCCGTCTTCTGTGAGCCGGACACTTGGTTCCAGCAGTCGTAAGACTTTACTCCCCTGGGTCTGCCCCTGACGCTCCCTGTGTAGGGGGTGGTTCTCACTAGGTCAGCTCACCTAGGATGGGTTGGTATTGCGACCCAGAGGGTCCACTCCAGGAGTCGTCACAGTTGCCAACGATAATCGGCGAAAGCTATGCCGACTGGCATTACGTGGCTGGCGAATATCAGCTGACCCAGCAAGGCTGCATCTGTTGGAGGGTGACTTTTTCAACTTCACAGAAACCTTCCAACATCTGCAGTGTTTTCTGTATTTTTTCGGAGGGTAAGCAAAAGACCATTAAATTGGTGTCCATTTCGATGCCAAGGAAAGGAAACACATTACATGGTCCAACTGTTTTTTTCTGGTGATAGCGGTACGCCGAAATGCCATGATATAAATTTAAATTTTTCGAGAAGGAAGGAGCAAAGTTTAGAACTTTCGGGGCCGATGAAAAAAAAAAATCATCGAGATAGTGAATCAGAGAATTGCTGCCTGTTTCGTAACGGACTACCTAGTCCATGTAAGTACTGAATAGCTCGAAATAGTGACACGAAATGGAGCATCCTAATGGCAGGCACATATCAAAATAATAGTGCTGGTCCACCTTGCAACCTAACAGGTGGAAGACCATGTCCAAGCAGCTTGATGTTCCTGCGACTACAGTTGCACATATTATTCAGAAATTTAAGGTCGATGGGACTGTAGCAAACCTCCCTGGACGTGGCCGCAGGAGGAAAATTGATGACAAATCAGAGACGGATAGTATGAATGTGCCAGATGCAGCAAAGCAGCCCCAGAACATAACAGAGCCTCCTCCATGTTTCACAGTAGGGACAGTGTTCTTTTCTTGATTTGCTTAATTTTTTCGTCTGTGAACATAGAGCTGATGTGCCTTGCATAAAGTTCCATTTTTGTCTCATCTGTCCATAGGACATTCTCCAGAAGCTTTGTGGCTTGTCATCATGTAGTTTGGCAACTTCCAGTCTGGCTTTTTTTTCAACAATGGTGTCCCCCTTGGTTGTGTCCCATGAAGTCCACTTTGACTCATACAACGACGGATGGGGCGATCTGACACTGATGTTCCTTGAGCTTGAAGTTAACCTTTAATCTGTTTAGAAGTTTTTCTGGGCTCTTTTGTTACCATTCGTATTATCCGTCTCTTTGATTTGTCATCAATGTTCCTCCTGCGGCCACATCCAGGGAGGTTGGCTACAGTCCCATGGAGCTTACATTTCTGAATAATATGTGCATCTGTAGTCACAGGAACATCAAGCTGCTTGGAGATGGTCTTATAACTTTTACCTTTAACATGTTTGTCTATAATTTTCTTTCTAATCTCCTCAGACAACTCTTCCCTTCGCTTCCTCTGGTCCATGTTGAATGTGACACATACCATGTCACCAAACAGTACAGTGTGTATCTGTAGCCTCTATACAGGCCACTCACTGATTCCAAGATTGTAGACACCTGTGATGCTAATTAGCAGACACACCGCCATTTAACATGTCAATTTTGTCACATTATTTTCAGGGGTTCCATCATTTCTGTCCAGGCCTATTTCATGAGTTTTATTTTTTTTAAAACTCTGTGGAAACATAATTGAAAAGCAATGTCTGACTTTCATTTGTTCATTTTCATAGATTTTTGATTTATTATTATTTTTGTCAGATTCTAGTTATTTCTGTGACCATTGTGGGTTTTACTGTCATTAAACGAGGGGTACCAACAATTTTGACCACGTGTGTATGTGATGTACGTAGAGGAGTTCTTGCCCCCCAGGTTCTCACCTGTCCCAGCAGACGTCCCCGGAGATCTTGTGCATCTCGCCTAGTGTGGCCAATAGGAGCGAGGACTTCCCGCAGCCCACCTGTCCCACAATCATTGTCAGCTGACCTAAGAGGGGCACCGGTCACAGAATACCATGTACAATGTGCAAGGAGCAGTGCATCATGGGAGACAACGAATCAGGAACATAATCACCTCGAGGAATCCGGATGTCGATGTTGGAGAGAGCAGGAACGCCATCTGGGGTCCACGTGAAAAAGCCACTGCTGATCTACAGAGAGAGCGAGGCTGAGAGCTGGTCCAGTAATGCCATCCACAAGAGAGACCCCTCCTCCCCAGCCGTGGATGCAGAGACCCCTCCTCCCCAGCTGTGGAAACAGAGAGATCCCTCCTACCCAGCCGTGGAAACAGAGAGACCCCTCCTACCCAGCCATGGAAGCAATGAGACCCCTCCTACCCAGCCGTGGAAACAGAGAGACCCCTCCTACCCAGCCATGGAAGCAATGAGACCCCTCCTCCCCAGCTGTGGAAACAGAGAGACCCCTCCTACCCAGCCATGGAAGCAATGAGACCCATCCTCCCCAGCTGTGGAAACAGAGAGACCCCTCCTACCCAGCCGTGGAAACAGAGAGACCCCTCCTACCCAGCCATGGAAGCAATGAGACCCCTCCTCCCCAGCCGTGGAAGCAGAGAAACCCCTCCTCCCAAGCCGTGGATGCAGAAACCCCTCCTCCCAGCCGTGGATGCAGAAACCCTCCTCACCAGCCGTGGATGCAGAAACCTCTCCTCCACAGCCGTGGATGCAGAAACCCCTCCTCCCCAGCCTTGGAAGCAGAAACCCCTCCTCCCCAGCCGTGGAAGCAGAGAAACCCCTCCTCCCCAGCCGTGGATGCAGAAACCCCTCCTCCCCAGCCATGGAAGCAATGAGACCCCTCCTCCCCAGCTGTGGAAACAGAGAGACCCCTCCTACCCAGCCATGGAAGCAATGAGACCCATCCTCCCCAGCTGTGGAAACAGAGAGACCCCTCCTACCCAGCCGTGGAAACAGAGAGACCCCTCCTACCCAGCCATGGAAGCAATGAGACCCCTCCTCCCCAGCCGTGGAAGCAGAGAAACCCCTCCTCCCAAGCCGTGGATGCAGAAACCCCTCCTCCCCAGCCGTGGATGCAGAAACCCCTCCTCACCAGCCGTGGATGCAGAAACCTCTCCTCCACAGCCGTGGATGCAGAAACCCCTCCTCCCCAGCCTTGGAAGCAGAAACCCCTCCTCCCCAGCCGTGGAAGCAGAGAAACCCCTCCTCCCCAGCCGTGGATGCAGAAACCCCTCCTCCCCAGCTGTGGATGCAAAAACCCCTCCTCCCCAGCCATGGAAACAGAGACCCCTCCTCCCCAGCCAAGGATGCAAAGACCCTTCCTCCCCAGCCATGGAAGCAATGAGACACCTCCTCCCCAGCCATGGAAGCAATGAGACCCCTCCTCCCCAGCTATGGATGCAGAGACCCCTCCTCCCCAGCCATGGAAGAAATGAGACCCCTCCTCCCCAGCTGTGGATGCAGAAACCCCTCCTCCCCAGCCATGGAAACAAGGAAACCCCTCCTCCCCAGCTGTCGATGCAGAGACCCCTTCTCCCCAGTCATGGAAGCAATGAGACCCCTCCTCCCCAGCCATGAAACCAGTGAGACCCCCTCCTCCCCAGCCACGGAAGCAGTGAGACCACTCCTCCCCAGCCATGGAAGCAATGAGACCCCTCCTCCCCAGCTGTGGATGCAAAGACCCCTCCTCCCAGCCATGGAAGCGATGAGACCCCTCCTACCCAGCCATGGAACCAGTGAGACCCCCCTCTCTCCAGCCAAGGAAGCAATGAGACCCTTCCTCCCCATGCCGTGGATGCAGAAACCCCTCCTCCCCAGCCATGGATGAAAAGACCCCTCCTCCCCAGCCATGGAAGCAGTGAGACCCCTCCTCCCCAACCATGGAAGCAGTGAGACCCCTCCTCCCCAGCCATGGAAGCAGTGAGACCCCTCCTCCCCAACCATGGAAGCAGTGAGACCCCTCCTCCCCAACCATGGAAGCAGTGAGACCCCTTCCTCCCCAGCCACGGAAGCAGTGAGACCCCTTCCTCCCTAGCCACGGAAGCAGTGAGACACCTCCTCCCCAGCCAGGGAAGCAGTGAGACCTCTCCTACCCAGCCATGGAACCAGTGAGACCCCTTCCTCCCCAGCCATGGAAACAGAGACCCCTCCTTCCCTGTGATGGGACACAAAGAGACCCTCCTCTCCAACCATAAAAGCAGAGAGACAGTTCCTCCCCAGCCATGGACGCAGAGACCCCGCCTTTCCGGCTAAGGAACAAGAGACCACGCCTCCCTTACAATGGATATAGAGAAACCCCACTTTCCTGGCCCCACAGACCCTCTCTTCCTCCACACAGTATTTCAAGGGTTAATCGTCACCTTTATGCAGAACTCCTCGGCTTCACCGTCGCTCTCTGCCCTCCGGTGTGGACTGGTGAAGGCATTCCAGTCGTCTCTGATTGGACTCTTCCGGTTGACCACTCTGAGGGGCTGCAAGGTGGGGGGGGGACACAGTGAGTGTAGTGGTGGACGGGTCATGTGACTTCCTTGCATTTCTACACTCACCAGTGCTTGATATTTGTGGCGAATTCCTGTCTTACGTGAAGGCAGACATTTATCTGTGTCCTCTCCAATCTCCTCACTGAAGAAGAACTCGCTCAACTTCTGGACACTGCGAGAACAGAAAATAGCACTGAAACCGACGGACGGCAGCAGAGACCACCACAACAGGCATCACTGACATTACAGGAGCCGTGCAGGCGTCCAACCGAGGGCAGAAAGAGGCATCACTGACATTACAGGAGCTACGAGGCAGATTAACTGGGGCTGAAAACAATTTATTCAGTCAGATGAGCCCACTCTTTGCCATCAGCAGGGCCTGCAGGTCACGCCAGGCTACCATGGCTGCAAGGATGCTCGATGACATCGCTACACAACGAGTCATCTCTGCCCAGCACCCCCATTGCTCATCGTTAGCCCCACAGCCCTTCCCAGCATTACTGTGGCTTATGTACCTGACCAGAGCTTTGACGGTAGATCGGACCACACTGGACAGTAAGAATAATGGGGTCACCAGGATGTGGAACAGAGAGAGGGAGGCAAAAGCCACGGCTGGAGAGAAGTCATCATGGCTCAGGAGATGGACATGAACCACAAATGTCTGGATAAAAACAGAAGGGAGAAATGCGTCAGCAGTAGGGGCAGCAGAAGCAGGGGCAGCAATAGTAGCAACAGAGAGCAAAGGCAGCAGTAGTGGCGGCAGCAGCAGGTGGTAGCAGCAGCCACAGGGGATAGTGATAGTGGAAGCAGCAGCAATGATAGTGGCAGCAGCAGGGGCAGTGATAGGGGCAGCAATAGCGGAAGCAGGGTCAGCAGTAGTTGCGGCAGCAGCCATAGGGGGTAGTGATAGTGGAAGCAGCAGCAGTGAAAGCGGCAGCAGCAGGGGCAGTGATAGGGGCAGCAACAGCGGAAACAGGGGCAGCAGTAGTGGCGGCAGCAGCAAGGGGCAGTGATAGGGGCAGCGGCAGTAACAGCAGTGGCAGCAGGCACTAGCAATAGCGGTGGCAGTAGGGGCCAACGACAGGGCGGAAGAAGCAGGTGGTAGCTATAGTGGCAGTAGCAGAGATTGTGATGGCAGCAGCCACTGGGACAAGGATCATATACTTACTATGAGCACGGCAGCAATGGGGATGGCTGCATTCATGAATACTGCAAGAGAATAAATGACATGCTCATCAGTGCCACGTAACAAATACAGTACTTTGAAAAAGTCTTCATACCTTGTGAACTCGTAAAACATTTTTCCCATTACACCACTAAACGTAGATGGATATTATTGTGATTTTCTGTGATACAAACAAATAGTAACAAGTATTGATGACGTGTAAAGGAAATGATATGAGGTTTTCAAAACATGTTAAAAACATAAATCTGAACATTGTGCATTTGTATTCAGCCCTCTGAGTCGGTACTTTGCAGGACCACCTTTGGCTCCAGTCTTTTGGGGTCTGTTTCACCTCTTGCTGCAGTCTGTCTCTCCAGCTTTGCTCATAGGGGTGACATTTTGCCCCCTCGCTCTCGCTCAGTGAGATTGGATGCAGACATCTGTGATCAGTAATTTTCAAGACTTGTCACAGATTCTCTGGAATCTGAGTCTGTCTGTGACAGCGCCGTTCACACACAGGACTATGCTCTGATCTAAACCCTCCATTGTAGCTCTGGCAGGATGTTGAGGGCCGCTCTCGTGCTAAAAGGTGAACCTACCCCCCAGTCTCAAGTTTTCTTCAGCCTTTAAAGGATTTCCTCCAGAAATGCCCTGTAATTGGCTCCATCAATCTTCCTATCACCTCTGATCAGCTTCCCGGCCTCTGCTGAGGAAACACCTCCGAACAGCATGATGCTGCCACCACCATGTCTGATGGTGAGGATGGTGTTTTCAGGGGAATGTGAAGTGTTAGTTTTCCGCCACACTTAGCATTTTGTATTTAGTCCAAGAACTTCTCCTTTGATGTCATCTGAGCAGATGGCTCGCCGTGTCCCCTACAATGACTCATTATCAAAAGCATGTCATAGGGTGGCTATGAAATTTTTTATGAGTAGAACTCTTTATTAAATAATTTTCAATATTTTTACAGAATAGAAAATGAATGCAGATTTTTTTCAATAACAAGTATTACAAAGTAACATCTTAACTGTTACAAACATGAAGACCCCAGCATTTCCCTAAGCCAGCCTTCTTTAGCCCCCCTAGTACAATTTTCTAACCTAATAAGAGAATGAAGATCTGTCCCCCAGAACATTATTACAGCCAGGCTTCCCTGTGACTCCTCCAGTAGATCCCATTCTGGATTCACGAATGGAGGAAACAAGCACTTTATTTCTGTAGATCTATAATGAACTAGAATTAAATTCCTCCATTTTTCAAGAAACTTTGTGCTTGTTTCTCTTTACTCCGATTCTATTTTTTCCAAAGGAAGTAACAATTTAAGTTATTATTTTGCCTTCCGGAGGCGCTGCCGTTGACATCCGGTTTCTCAATATCCATGGTTTGGAGATCAGGAGAATGCGATGGATGAGCCGGTAACATTTCACGTTACTCTTATTTCAATGTAATGAAACATCTTCAGCACAGACCTCACTGAGTGTTCGTCCCCAATATTGGAATCCGGGTATCTTCCTGCGTTGTCACAACTCCGACACAGATCTGCTTTGCACTCCTTACATTTGGGGCAGCGTAAATCTCTGCCTGAGGGTTGATTACTGTATGTTATGTCAAAACCATAAACAGCCTTGACCCTAACCTTAACATTAACCCTAACATTAACCCTAATATTAACCCTAACATTAACCCTAACATTAACCCTAATATTAACCCTAACATTAACCCTAACATTAACCCTAATATTAACCTTAACATTAACCCTAACATTAACCCTAATATTAACCCTAACATTAACCCTAACATTAACCCTAATATTAACCTTAACATTAACCCTAACATTAACCCTAATATTAACCCTAACATTAACCCTAACATTAACCCTAATATTAACCCTAACATTAACCCTAACATTAACCCTAATATTAACCTTAACATTAACCCTAACATTAACCCTAATATTAACCCTAACATTAACCCTAACATTAACCCTAATATTAACCTTAACATTAACCCTAACATTAACCCTAATATTAACCCTAACATTAACCCTAACATTAACCCTAATATTAACCCTAACATTAACCCTAACATTAACCTTAACATTAACCCTAACATTAACCCTAACATTAACCCTAACATTAACCTTAACATTAACCCTAACATTAACCCTAATATTAACCCTAACATTAACCTTAACATTAACCCTAATATTAACCTTAACATTAACCCTAATATTAACCCTAACATTAACCCTATTAACCTTAACATTAACCCTAACATTAACCCTAACATTAACCCTAACATTAACCTTAACATTAACCCTAATATTAACCCTAACATTAACCCTAACATTAACCCTAACATTAACCCTAACATTAACCCTAACATTAACCCTAATATTAACCCTAACATTAACCCTAACATTAACCCTAACATTAACCCTAACATTAACCTTAACATTAACCCTAACATTAACCCTAATATTAACCTTAACATTAACCCTAATATTAACCCTAACATTAACCTTAACATTAACCCTAACATTAACCTTAACATTAACCCTAACCCTAACATTAACCCTAACATCAACCTTAAAATTAACCCTAACATTAACCTTAACATTAACCCTAATCCTAACCCTAACATTACATTAACCCTAACCCTAACATTAACCCTAACATTAACCCTAACATTAACCCTAACATTAACCCTAACCCTAACATTAACCTTAACATTAACCCTAACATTAACCTTAACATTAACCCTAACCCTAATATTAACCCTAACATTAACCCTAACATCAACCTTAAAATTAACCCTAACATTAACCTTAACATTAACCCTAATCCTAACCCTAACATTACATTAACCCTAACCCTAATATTAATCTTAACATTAACCTTAACATTAACCCTAACATTAACCTTAACATAAACAGTAACATTAACCTGAACATTAACCCTAACATTAACCTTAACATTAACCCTAACGTTAACCTTAACATTAACCCTAACATTAACCTTAGCATTAACCTTAACATTAACCCTAATATTAACCTTAACATTAACCCTAACCTTAATATTAACCCTAACATTAACCCTAACCTTAATCCTAACATTAACCTTAACATTAACCCTAACCTTAACCCTAACATTAACCTTAATATTAACCCTAACATTAACCTTAACTGTTATGAATGTGCTAGAGATGGTTTCTGAGCAGAGGCTCCCTCTGGTGGTTACAGACAGTACTGAACCTTTCAGCGAGGAATGGCAATCTGGGATCACGGACTGGTCTGATATAAGGGAGGTTCCCTCCCATGATGGTTGCCGGTGATCAATTGTTCTTGTCTCAACTGTGGTTCCTGGTTCATTTGGAAGTTTGCTGAGTCTTGCCTGCATCTTCTGCTATCAGATAAGATATTTTCTGCTTTTATTTTTGTGCTTGCTTTTTGCATTGTTCCCTGCACCCTGTGCTCCTCTCAGTTTATCTGTAGCCACTGTTATTTGTTCATTTGCTTTTTCCTGTTTTTTCAGTGGCTGCGGCTTAGTTTTGTTACACCAGAGATCTGATTAGGTGGTAGAGATCGTGTGATCTCAGGTGTTTTTGCAATCAGAAGAGTTGCTATTTTTTAGGGTTTTTTTTGGATTGCAGTGAGTATCTTTCCTGTACTTTTCTGTCTAGACAGATTGGGCCCCAGCGTTTGCTCATTCTATTTTCTGTCTGTGTCCGTGCTTCTTCTTGTCTAACCGCCATTACATGTTTTGGGGCTTTCTAATTTCTTTGGGGATCTGCTCCGGGGCAGATAGCTTTCATCTTTCTGCCTTTAGGTGTAGTTATCTCTCAGGCTCTGACGAGGCGTCTAGGATCAACGTAGGAACGCTCCACGGCTACCTCTAGTTGTGTGGTTAGTTCAGGTTACTGCAATCCAATAGGTAGCAGCCTCTCTGGTGTATTGGCATTTCTGCTTATTCTCCTCAGCTACCAAAACATAACAGTATCACCGGCCCAAACTGAAAATTATATGGTACTCACAGAAGGGAAAAATAGTGTGGAAAGAAAAAAAAAAAAAAGTTGTCAGTTCACAGAGATTTTTTTTTCCCTGTTTGTTGCAGTTTTTTCCCTCTTTTTCTCTGGGTGCTGAGGAGGATTTTTTTTTCTCTCAATGGAGCTTGCACAGTTGTCTGGCTGTGTGGATCAGCTTGCCACTGAGGTTCGCAGTATTGCTACCTATCTTGCTGGGTTGCCGGTTGTGGAACCTAAGAGTCCCATGCCAGATTTGTTTTGGGGGGATCGGGCTAAATTTCTGAATTTCAAAAATAACTGTAAGTTGTTTTTTGCCTTAAAGCCTAAGTCCTCAAGGAATGCAGCACAGCAGGTTCAAATTGTCATCTCTCTCCTGCGCGGCGATCCTCAGGATTGGGCTTTTTCCCTGACACCTGGGGACCCTGTTTTGAGTGATGTTGATGTATTTTTTCTGGCTCTGGGGTTATTGTACGACGAACCTAATGTCACTGATCAAGCTGAAAAAACCTTGTTGGCATTAAATCAGGGTCTTGAAGACGCTGAGTTGTACTGTCAGAAATTCCAAAAGTGGGCAGTCCTGACCAAATGGAATGATGATGCTTTGGCAGCCCTTTTTCGGTAGGGGCTGTCAGAGAATGTAAAGGATATTATGGTGGGATTCCCTGCTCCCTCTGGTCTCAATGATTCTATGTCATTGGCTATTCAAATTGACAGACGTTTGCGTGAGCGCAGAGGTATGCGTGAGATAGTGTTGCCTTGTGAGCCAGCTTCTGAGCCCATGCAGTGTGATAGAGTGACTTCTGGGGCACAGCGTCATGAGTTTCAAAAGTGCAATGGGTTATGTTTCTACTGTGGTGACGCCTCTCATACTATTTCAGTCTGCCCTAAGCGGGGAAGACGTTTTGCACGCTCAGTTGTCTTGGGTAGTGTTCAGACTAAATTTCTGTTGACTGTTACCCTGATTTGCTCCCTGTCCACATTTTCTGCTCAGGCTTTTGTTGATTAAGGAGCAGCTATTAACCTGATGGATTTTGACTTTGCCAAACGTTGTGGGTTTCCCATGATACCCCTGCGGAAGTCTATTCCCCTACTGGGCATTAATTCTACCCCTTTGGTGGAGAATAAACCCCAGTTTTCTACTCAGGTGATAATGAGGGTTGAACCAGATCATCAGGAGAGTTGCAAATTTCTGGTGCTGTATAATCTGCATGACATTATTGTACTAGGTTTCCCTTGGTTACAGTCTCATAATCCTGTTTTGGATTGGAAATCTGTGTCTGTGACCAGTTGGAGCTGCCAATGTGTTAATGCCGACACTCCTGTTTTTTCTGCCTCTCCCCAGTCTCAGGATGTTCCTGACTTTTTGACTGATTTTTCGGATGTATTTAGTGAAAGTAAATCTGCATCCTTGCCCCCTCACAGGAGCTACGATTGCGCTATTGAATTAGTGCCTGGTGGTAAATTTCCTAAAGGTCGCCTTTTTAACTTGTCTGTACCTGAAAACGATGCTATGCGATCTTATATCAAGGAGTCACTGGAGAAGGGTCATATCAGACCATCCTCTTCATCCTTGGGTGCCGGTTTTTTCTTTGTGGCCAAAAAGGATGGTTCATTGAGGCCGTGTATTGATTATCGTCTCTTCAATAAGATCACTGTGAAGTATCAATATCCGTTACCCTTGATTTCTGACCTGTTTTCCAGGGTGAAAAGTGCTAGTTGGTTTACCAAGCTTGACCTCAGGGGGGCGTATAACCTTATTCGCATTAAGCACGGGGATGAATGGAAGACGGCGTTTAATACCCCAGAGGGGCATTTTGAGTACCTAGTGATGCCCTTTGGGCTCACTAATGCTCCTTCCGTCTTCCAATCCTTCATGAATGATATTTCAGGGATTTTGTGGATAAATTTCTGATTGTTTATTTGGATGATATCTTGATTTTTTCCAATGACTGGGACTCTCATGTGAAACATGTTCGGACTGTGTTCCAGATTTTGAGAGAGAATGCACTGTATGTGAAGGGATCAAAGTGTCTTTTTGGCGTACAGAAGGTCTCATTTCTGGGATTCATTTTGTCTCCGTCTGTTATTGAAATGGAGCCGGTCAAGGTTCAGGCCATCTGTGATTGGGTCCAACCTACTTCATTAAAGGCTCTTCAGAGATTTTTGGGTTTTGCCAATTTTTATCGCAAATTTATTGGTAATTTCTCCGGTATTGTTAAACCATTGACTGATTTGACCAAAAAGGGTTCTGATGTGGTGAATTGGCCTCCTGAGGCAGTCTCTGTGTTTCAGGAACTTAAGCAGAGATTCACTTCTGCTCCTGTTCTACGGCAGCCTGATGTTTCTCTACCGTTTCAGGTGGAGGTTGATGCCTCTGAAATTGGGGCAGGTGCCGTTTTGTCCCAAAGAGATCCAGAGACCTCGAAGAGTAACCCTTGTGCCTTTTTCTCTCGAAAATTTTCTCCAACTGAACGTAATTATGACGTGGGTAATCGGGAGTTATTGGCCATGAAGTGGGCCTTTGAAGAGTGGAGACATTGGCTGAAAGGAGCCAAACATCAGGTGGTGGTCCTCACGGACCATAAGAATCTGGTTCATCTCGAATCAGCCAAGCGACTTAAACCTAGACAGGCCAGGTGGGCCTTGTTTTTCACACGTTTTAATTTTGTGGTTTCTTTTCTTCCTGGCACTAAGAATGTTAAGGCGGATGCCCTCTCGAGGAGTTTCTTTGCGGACTCTCCTGAGTTATCTGATCCTACTGTTATTTTGAAAGAGGGTGTAGTTCTTTTCACCATCTCACCCAATTTGAGACTGGCTCTGGAAGGGTGTCAGGAGGATAAACCTGAGAGCTGCCCTATTGGGAAATTGTTTGTCCCAGACCAGTGGAAGAAGAGTGTGATGTCTGAGATTCATTGTTCCGCGTTGGCTGGTCATCCCGGGATTTTTGGTACCAGAGACTTGGTGAGTCGGTCCTTTTGGTGGCCTTTGTCTCGTGACGTCAGGGAATTTGTGCAGTCCTGTGGGACTTGCTCTCGCTCCAAGCCTTGCTCTCGCACTAGTGGTTTGTTAATGCCATTACCTGTGCCCAAGAGGCCATGGACCCATATCTCTATGGATTTTATTTCCGACCTCCCTGTTTCTCAGAGAATGACCGTTATCTGGGTAATCTGTGATAGGTTTTCCAAGATGATACATCTTGTGCCATTACCTAAGTTGCCTTCCTCCTCCGAATTGGTGCCTTTGTTCCTTCAGCACGTGGTTCGGTTACATGGCATTCCGGAGAACATTGTGTCTGACAGAGGAGTCCAGTTTGTTTCCAGATTTTGGAGGACATTTTGTTCTAAACTTGGTGTTTAATTATCTTTCTCCTCTGCTTTTCATCCTCAGACCAATGGACAAACCGAGAGAACAAAGTAGACCTTGGTGTTGTGAATGGGTTTGAGATGAGTTCTGAGCAGAGGCTCCCTCTGGTGGTTACAAGCGGTGCTAGTGAAGATTGTGAGGACTGGGAATCAGGTGTTACTGACTGGTCTTATATAAGGGAGTCAATTTCCCATCAGGGTTGCCGGTGATCAATTCTTCTGGTCTGAATCCTTCATTCCAGTTTCCCTTGTAGCCTGCTGTGTCGTGTCTGCATCTCCTGCTTACAGATAAGACTTTTGCTTCTTTTGTGTTTGTGCTATATTTTTGCATTTTGTACTGCACTTCTTTGGGGGCCTTCAGGGTCCCCTCCGGGGGCTTCTGCCCTCTCAGTTTAGTTCAGCCACTGAGTTTTGTTCTTTTGCTTTTTCCAGTTTTTTCAGTGGCTGCTGTTTTGATTTTGTTACACCAGAGAACTAATTTAGGTGGTAGAGGTCGTGTGATCTCAGGTGATTTTGAAATTAGTAGAGTTGGTGCTTTTCAGGGTTTTCTGGGATTGCAGTAAGTACCCTTCCTATCCTTTTCTATTTAGATAGTTTGGGCCCCAGCGTTTGCTCATACTATTTTCTTTCTGTGTCAGTATTTCCTCTTGTCTAACCGCCATTACATGTTTGGGGGCTTTCTATTATCTTTGGGGTTCTGCTCCGGGGCAGATAGCTTTCCTGTTTCTGTCTTTAGGTGTAGTTAGATTCTCAGGCTGTGACGAGGCGTCTAGGACCAACGTAGGAACGCTCCACGGCTGCCTCTAGTTGTGGTGGTTAGTCAGGGTACTGCAATCTCATAGATTCCAACTGCTCTGGTGTATTGCCTTTTTGCCTGCTCTCCTCAGCTACCGAAACATAACATTATCACCGGCCTAAAAAATTGAAAATTGTATGGTACTCACAGAAGGGAAAAATATTGTGAAAGAAAAAGGTTGTCAGAGTTGTCAGAGATATTTTTCTGTTTGTTGCATTTTTTTTTTTTTTTTTTCCCTCTGTATCTCTGGGTGCTGGGGAGGATCTTTTCTCCCAATGGAGTTTGCACGGTTGTCTGGCCGTGTGGATCAGCTTGCCACTGAGGTTCGGAGTATTGCTGCATATCTTGCTAGGTTGCCTGTTGTGGAACCTAGGATTCCCATGCCAGATTTGTTTTTAGGGGATCGAGCTAAGTTTCAGAATTTCAAAAATAATTGTAAATTGTTTTTTGCCTTAAAATCTAAGTCCTCAGGAAACGCAGCGCAGCAGGTTCAAATTATCATCTCTCTCCTGCGCGGCGATCCTCAGGATTGGGCTTTTTCCCTGATACCTGGGGATCCTGTTTTGAGTGATGTTGATGCGTTTTTTCAGGCTTTGGGGTTATTGTACGATGAGCCTAATGTCACTGATCAAGCTGAAAAAACCTTGTTGGCATTAAATCAGGGGCTTGATGACGCTGAGTTATACTGTCAGAGATTCCGTAGGTGGGCAGTCCTGACCAAATGGAATGACGACGCTTTGGCGGCCCTTTTCCGGAAGGGTCTGTCAGATAATGTAAAGGATGTTATGGTGGGATTCCCTGTCCCCTCTGGTCTCAATGATTCTATGTCATTAGCGATTCAAATTGACAGACGTTTGCGTGAACGGAGAAGTATGCGTGGAATGGTGTTGCCTTGTGAACCAGCTTCTGAACCCATGCAGTGTGATAGAGTGGTGTCTGGGGCACAGCGTCATGAGTTTCGAAAGCGCAATGGGTTATGTTTCTACTGTGGTGATGCCTCTCATGCTATTTCAGTCTGCCCTAAGCGGGGAAGACGTTTTGCACTCTCGGTTGTCTTGGGTAGTGTTCAGACTAAGTTTTTATTAACTGTCACTCTGATATGCTCTCTGTCCTCATTTTCTGCTCAGGCTTTCGTTGATTCTGGAGCAGCTATTAACCTGATGGATTATGATTTTGCTAAACGTTGTGGGTTTCCCTTGATACCCCTACAGAAGTCTATTCCCCTACTGGGGATCGATTCTACCCCTTTGGCTGAGAATAAACCCCAGTTTTCTACTCAGGTGATAATGAGGGTTGAACCTGATCACCAGGAGTGCTGCAAATTTTTGGTTCTATATAATCCGCATGACATTATCGTGCTGGGTTTCCCTTGGTTACAGTCTCATAATCCTGTTTTGGATTGGAAATCTGTGTCTGTAACCAGTTGGGGCTGCCAATGTGTTAATACCAACACTCCTGTTTTTTCTGCCTCCCCCCAGGCTCAGGATGTTCCTGACTTTTTGTTTGATTTTTCTGATGTGTTTAGCGAAAGTAAATCTGCATCCTTGCCTCCCCATAGGAGCTATGACTGCGCTATTGAATTAGTGCCGGGTAGTAAATTCCCTAAAGGTCGCCTTTTTAACTTGTCTGTACCTGAACATGACGCTATGCGGTCTTATATCAAGGAATCATTGGAGAAGGGTCATATCAGACCATCCTCTTCACCCTTAGGTGCCGGTTTTTTCTTTGTGGCCAAAAAAGATGGTTCATTAAGGCCGTGTATTGATTATCGTCTCTTGAACAATATTACTGTGAAATATCAATACCCGTTACCCTTGATTTCTGACCTGTTTTCCAGGGTGAAAAACGCTACTTGGTTTACCAAGCTTGACCTCAGGGGGGCGTATAACCTTATTCGCATTAAGCACGGGGATGAATGGAAGACGGCATTCAATACCCCTGAAGGGCATTTTGAGTACCTAGTGATGCCCTTTGGGCTCACTAATGCTCCTTCCGTCTTCCAGTCCTTCATGAATGACATTTTCAGGGATTTTGTGGATAAATTTCTGATTGTTTATTTGGATGATATCTTGATTTTTTCTAATGACTGGGACTCTCATGTGAAACATGTTCGAACTGTATTCCAGATTTTGAGAGAGAATGCTCTGTATGTGAAGGGATCAAAGTGTCTTTTTGGCGTACAGAGGATCTCATTTCTGGGATTCATTTTGTCCCCATCTGTTATTGAAATGGACCCGGTCAAGGTTCAGGCCATCTGTGATTGGGTCCAACCTACTTCATTAAAGGCTCTTCAGAGATTTTTGGGTTTTGCCAATTTTTATCGTAAATTTATTGGTAATTTCTCGGTTATTGTTAAACCATTAACTGATTTGACCAGAAAGGGTTCTGATGTGGTGAATTGGCCTCCTGAGGCAGTCTCTGCATTTCAGGAACTTAAGCAGAGATTCACTTCTGCTCCTGTTCTACGGCAGCCTGATGTTTCTCTGCCATTTCAGGTGGAGGTTGATGCCTCTGAAATTGGGGCAGGTGCCGTTTTGTCCCAAAAAGATCCAGAGACCTCTAAAAGTAACCCTTGTGCCTTTTTCTCTCGAAAATTTTCTCCTACTGAACGTAATTATGACGTAGGTAATCGGGAGTTGTTGGCCATGAAGTGGGCTTTTGAAGAGTGGAGACATTGGCTGGAGGGAGCCAAACATCAGGTGGTGGTCCTTACGGACCATAAGAATCTGGTCTATCTGGAATCTGCCAAGCGACTCAATCCTAGACAGGCCAGGTGGGTCTTGTTTTTCACACGTTTTAATTTTGTGGTTTCCTTTCTTCCTGGCACTAAGAATGTTAAGGCGGATGCCCTCTCGAGGAGTTTCCTTGCGGACTCTCCTGAGTTATCTGATCCTTCTGTTATTTTGAAAGAGGGTGTAGTTCTTTCCGCCATCTCGCCCAATTTGAGACTTGCTCTGGAGGGGTGTCAGGAGGATAGGCCCGAGCGCTGCCCTGTTGGAAAATTGTTTGTCCCGGACCAATGGAAAAAGAGTGTGATGTCTGAGATTCATTGTTCCGCATTGGCTGGGCATCCCGGAATTTTTGGTACCAGAGACTTGGTTAGTCGGTCCTTTTGGTGGCCTACCTTGTCTCGTGATGTCAGGGAATTTGTGCAGTCCTGCGGGACTTGCTCTCGCTCCAAGCCTTGCTCTCGCTCTAGTGGTTTGTTGATGCCATTGCCTGTGCCCAAGAGACCATGGACCCATATCTCTATGGATTTCATTTCCGATCTTCCTGTTTCTCAGAGAATGACCACCATCTGGGTAATTTGTGATAGGTTTTCCAAAATGATACATCTTGTGCCATTACCTAAGTTGCCTTCCTCCTCTGAATTGGTGCCGTTGTTCCTTCAGCACGTGGTTCGTTTACACGGCATTCCTGAGAACATTGTGTCTGACAGAGGAGTCCAGTTTGTTTCCAGATTTTGGAGGACTTTTTGTTCTAAACTGGGTGTTCAATTGTCTTTCTCCTCGGCATTTCATCCTCAGACCAATGGTCAAACTGAGAGAACAAACCAGACATTGGAGACTTATCTAAGATGCTTTGTGTCTGCTGATCAGGATGACTGGGTCTCTTTTTTGCGTTTGGCTGAGTTTGCTCTTAATAATAGGGCTAGCTCTGCCACTTTGATGTCTCCGTTTTTCTGTAATTCTGGGTTTCACCCTCGATTTTCTTCAGGACAGACGGAGGCTTCTGTCTGTCCAGGTGTTGACTCTGTTGTGGAGCGTATGCAACAGATTTGGGACCAGGTAGTGGAGAGGTTGTCCCTCTCTCAGGAGAAGGCCCAGCGGTTTGCTAACCGGCATAGGACTGATGGTCCTCGGTTTAAAGTGGGGGACTTGGTCTGGTTGTCCTCAAAGAATATTCCTATGAGAGTAGCATCTCCTAAATTTAAGCCTAGGTTCATTGGACCTTATAATATCATGGAGATTATTAATCCTGTTTCTTTTCGTTTGCTTCTTCCAGGGACATTTAAGATCCATAACGTGTTCCACAAGTCCTTGTTGAAGAGGTTTGTTGAGCCAGTGGTTCCTGCTGCTGTGCCTCCTGACCCTGTTTTGGTTGAGGGCAATCTGGAGTATGTGGTTGAGAAAATATTGGATTCTCGTTTTTCTAGACGGAAACTCCAGTATTTGGTTAAATGGAGAGGTTATGGTCAGGAAGACAATTCTTGGGTGTTTGCTTCGGACATCCATGCTAGGAGACTTATCCGTGCGTATCATAGAACTCATCCTGACCGACCTGGTTGCTCAAATGAGGGTTCGGTGACCCCTCCTCAAGGGGGGGGTACTGTTGTGAATGGGTTTGAGATGAGTTCTGAGCAGAGGCTCCCTCTGGTGGTTACAAGCGGTGCTAGTGAAGATTGTGAGGACTGGGAATCAGGTGTTACTGACTGGTCTTATATAAGGGAGTCATTTTCCCATCAGGGTTGCCGGTGATCAATTGTTCTGGTCTGAATCCTTCATTCCAGTTTCCCTTGTAGCCTGCTGTGTCGTGTCTGCATCTCCTGCTTACAGATAAGACTTTTGCTTCTTTTGTGTTTGTGCTATATTTTTGCATTTTGTACTGCACTTCTTTGGGGGCCTTCAGGGTCCCCTCCGGGGGCTTCTGCCCTCTCAGTTTTCAGCCACTGAGTTTTGTTCTTTTGCTTTTTCCAGTTTTTTCAGTGGCTGCTGTTTTGATTTTGTTACACCAGAGAACTAATTTAGGTGGTAGAGGTCGTGTGATCTCAGGTGATTTTGAAATTAGTAGAGTTGGTGCTTTTCAGGGTTTTCTGGGATTGCAGTAAGTACCCTTCCTATCCTTTTCTATTTAGATAGTTTGGGCCCCGGCGTTTGCTCATACTATTTTCTTTCTGTGTCAGTATTTCCTCTTGTCTAACCACCATTACATGTTTGGGGGCTTTCTATTATCTTTGGGGTTCTGCTCCGGGGCAGATAGCTTTCCTGTTTCTGTCTTTAGGTGTAGTTAGTTTCTCAGGCTGTGACGAGGCGTCTAGGACCAACGTAGGAACGCTCCACGGCTGCCTCTAGTTGTGGTGGTTAGTCAGGGTACTGCAATCTCATAGATTCCAACTGCTCTGGTGTATTGCCTTTTTGCCTGCTCTTCTCAGCTACCGAAACATAACACCTTGGAGACTTATTTGAGATGTTTTGTGTCTGTTGATCAAGATGACTGGGTCTCTTTTTTGCCTTTGGCTGAGTTTGCTCTTAATAATAGGGCTAGCTCTGCCACTTGATGTCTCCATTTTTCTGCAATTTTGGGTTTCACCCTCGATTTTCTTCGGGACAGGCGGAGGCTTCTGTCTGTCTGGGTGTTGACTCTGTTGTGGAGCGAATGCAGCAGATTTGGGACCAGGTAGTGGAGAGATTGTCTCTCTCTCAGGAGAAGGCCCAACGGTTTGCCAACCGGCATAGGACTGATGGTCCTCGGTTTAAAGTGGGGGACTTAGTTTGGTTGTCCTCAAGAAATATCCCCATGAGGGTTGCATTTCCAAAGTTTAAGCCTAGGTTCATTGGACCTTATAAGATCATGGAGATTCTTAACCCTGTTTCCTTCCGTTTGCTTCTTCCAGGGACATTTAAGAACCATAACGTGTTCCACAAGTCCTTATTGAACAGGTTTGTCAAGCCAGTGGTTCCTATGGCTGCGCCTCCTGACCCTGTTTTGGTTGAGGGCAATCTGGAGTATGTGGTTGAGAAAATATTGGATTCTCGTTTTTCTAGACAGAAACTCCAGTATTTGGTTAAGTGGAGAGGTTATGGTCAGGAGGACAATTCTTGGATGTTTGCTTCGGACATCCATGCTAGGAGACTGATCCGTGCCTATCACCGAGCTCATCCTGATTGGCCTGGTTGCCCAAGTGAGGGTTCGGTGACCCCTCCTCAAAGGGGGGTACTGTTATGAATGTGCTAGAGATGGTTTCTGAGCAGAGGCTCCCTCTGGTGGTTACAGACAGTACTGAACCTTTCAGCGAGGAATGGCAATCTGGGATCACTGACTGGTCTGATATAAGGGAGGTTCCCTCCCATGATGGTTGCCAGTGATCAATTGTTCTTGTCTCAATTGTGGTTCCTGGTTCATTTGGAAGCTTGCTGAGTCTTGCCTGCATCTTCTGCTATCAGATAAGATATTTTCTGCTTTTATTTTTGTGCTTGCTTTTTGCATAGTTCCCTGCACTTCTGTGGAGGTCAGCCAGGTCCCCTCCGGGGGCTTGTGCTCCTCTCAGTTTATTTGGAGTCACTGTTGTTTGTTCATTTGCTTTTTCCTGTTTTTTCAGTGGCTGCGGCTTAGTTTTGTTACACCAGAGATCTGATTAGGTGGTAGAGATCGTGTGATCTCAGGTGTTTTTGCAATCAGAAGAGTTGGTATTTTTTAGTTTTTTTTTTTTGATTGCAGTGAGTATCCTTTCCTGTACTTTTCTGTCTAGACAGATTGGGCCCCAGCGCTTGCTCATACTATTTTCTGTCTGTGTCTGTATTTCCTCTTGTCTAACCGCCATTACATGTTTGGGGACTTCCTATTTTCTTTGGGGATCTGCTCCGGGGCAGATAGCTTTCATCTTTCTGCCTTAAGGTGTAGTTATCTCTCAGGCTGTGACGAGGCGTCTAGGATCAACGTAGGAACGCTCCACGGCTACCTCTAGTTGTGTGGTTAGTTCAGGTTACTGCAATCCAATAGGTTCCAGCCTCTCTGGTGTATTGCCGTTTCTGCTTATTCTCCTCAGCTACCAAAACATAACACTTAACATTAACCTTAACATTAACCCTAACCTTAACATTAACCTTAACATTAACCCTAACCTTAACCCTAACATTATCCTTAACATTAACCCTAACATTAACCTTAACATTAACCCTAACATTAACCCTAACCTTAACATTAACCTTAACATTAACCCTAACATTAACCCTAACCTTAACATTAACCTTAACATTAACCCTAACCTTAACCCTAACCCTAACATTATCCTTAACATTAACCCTAACATTAACCTTAACCCTAACATTAACCTTAACATTAACCCTAACATTAACCTTAACATTAACCCTAACATTAACCCTAACCTTAACATTAACCTTAACATTAACCCTAACCTTAACCCTAACCCTAACATTATCCTTAACATTAACCATAACATTAACCTTAACATTAACCCTAACATTAACCTTAACATTAACCTTAATCCTAACATTAACCTTAACATTAACCCTAACCTTAACCCTAACCTTAATATTAACCCTAACATTAACCCTAACCCTATGTATTATACGATATTGTGTAACTCTCCAATTCTCATGTTTCCTTATAACTTCCAACCTTCCAAACACTAACCCTGGAGACATGGGTGTCAGTACTTCTGTCATTGTTTATAGAGTGTTTATCTTCACCATACGTTCATCTTTATAATATTATCCCGCTCATCCTATCACCTCTTCTGAGATTCTTGGAGCGGCTCCCTATATTTCTGCAGCTGGGCATTCTGTATGATTTGGAGGTGACACAGCCTGTAGGTATAGCCCCTTCGTTGGCGAGCCATCTCCGAATCATGCAGCAGATTTCCCACTCTCACAATCCCTTTTTTCGCCATTCCATAAATTAATGAAGTTCTTTACCTTGTTTAAATCCTGGGCGAGTCCATAGACCCAAGCACTTAGATAGTCACTCACCAAGATAACCTGTTATGTTTCGGTAGCTGAGGAGTGCAGGTAAAAAAAAGGCAATACACCAGAGCAGTTGGAAACTATGGGATTGCAGTACCCTGACTAACCACCGCAACTAGAGGCAGCCGTGGAGCGTTCCTACGTTGGTCCTAGACGCCTCGTCACAGCCTGAGAAACTAACTACACCTAAAGATAGAAATAGGAAAGCTATCTGCCCCGGAGCAGAACCTCAAAGAACATAGAAAGCCCCCAAACATGTAATGGCGGTTAGACAAGAGGAAATACTGACACAGAAAGAAAATAGAATGAGCAAACGCTGGGGCCCAAACTATCTAAATAGAAAAGGATAGGAAGGGCACTTACTGCAATCCCAGAAAACCCTGAAAAACACCAACTCTACTAATTTCAAAATCACCTGAGATCACACGACCTCTACCACCTAAATTAGTTCTCTGGTGTAACAAAATCAAAACAGCAGCCACTGAAAAAACTGGAAAAAGCAAAAGAACAAAACTCAGTGGCTGAACTAAACTGAGAAGGCAGAAGCCCCCGGAGGGGACCCAGAAGGCCCCCAAAGAAGTGCAGGACAAAATGCAAAAATATAGCAACAACACAAAAGAAGAAAAATTCTTATCTGGTAGCAGGAGATGCAGACACGACACAGCAGGCTACAAGGGAAACTGGAATGAAGGATTCAGACCAGAACAATTGGCCGGTGATACTGTTATGTTTCGGTAGCTGAGGAGTGCAGGTAAAAAAGGCAATACACCAGAGCAGTTGGAATCTATGAGATTGCAGTACCCTGACTAACCACCACAACTAGAGGCAGCCGTGGAGCGTTCCTACGTTGGTCCTAGACGCCTCGTCACAGCCTGAGAAACTAACTACACCTAAAGATAGAAATAGGAAAGCTATCTGCCCCGGAGCAGAACCCCAAAGATAATAGAAAGCCCCCAAACATGTAATGGCGGTTAGACAAGAGGAAATACTGACACAGAAAGAAAATAGAATGAGCAAACGCTGGGGCCCAAACTATCTAAATAGAAAAGGACAGGAAGGGTACTTACTGCAATCCCAGAAAACCCTGAAAAACACAACTGTTATGTTTCGGTAGCTGAGGAGTGCAGGTAAAAAAAAGGCAATACACCAGAGCAGTTGGAAACTAGGGTACTGCAATCCCATAGTTTCCAACTGCTCTGGTGTATTGCCTTTTTTTTACCTGCACTCCTCAGCTACCGAAACATAACAATAACCCTTATTTTTCGCAGAGCTTTCCATGTCATTGCCGCATCTCTACATATCACAGAGGATTTCATTACGAATGGAATTAGCGCATGGGATGTGTGAAGAATTGCACTCAGGCTCCATGGTTTACAAACGCAAACTCTGAACACTGCCCAGATTGTCTCATCCAATCATTTACACGTCTCATCAGACTAGATCCTCTAATGTTAGGCAGATTTCAGGGCGTACCATCATTTTCTTGGCACTTACTACAGGTCTCTTATGTCTCCATTTCTCCACAGGTAAAAGCTTTATTCAGCCTCTTTGTGTCCCTATGTTTTATCAGTAGGAGATGAGTGGCAGAGGACGAGCGGCTTCCAGTGCAGCCATCTGACCTCCATTGTAGCCATCCGGCATCCACTGCAGCCATCCGACCTCCATTGTAGCCATCTGACCTCCATTGTAGTTATTCAGCTTCCACTGCAGCCATCCGACCTCCAATGTAGTTATTCGGCTTCCACTGCAGCCATCTGTGATGATACTGGAAGCTCCATTCCTTGTGCTGTTCTAGAACTTTCCACATAGAACTATGACCCCCATCGTTTTGCCAGCACAGAGCAAAGCCACCACCCTCTTCCCCCCTTGTGCCTGCAGCTCGCTGCAAGTCACTGTTTGAACGTACAGCACTCCTTCCGTTCGCCCCCACCTCAGGAATTCCTCAGGAATTTCCTTTGTCCTCAACTTCAGCTTTCCCTTCTTCCATTCTATAAAGTGGTAATCTAATCATCTGTCTATAATATGCTGTGAGCTTATGATAGAAATACGGCATCTGCTGTTCTGTAACGTGGCCCCATCAGGCGTCGTTCCCGTGGTACTGGTGAACCCGTAACTCCAACAGAACCCGAGAAATGGAATTCTCGGATGCACCATGAACTATCTCACCCAAGTTTGGGCTCATTTGAACAGTCATTTCAAAATAAGATCACTGATAGATCTGCCATTATTCTGCTAGGTTCCCAGGATGAGGTATGGTCCTTATGATCTTCCAGAACTTAAAACTAGAACTTCTAGCCCTGGGAGGTGGCCAGAAAACCATCCCCTTTTGTGAGGTCACCAGCCCACATGTATAAGTCTAGCAGCTAGGCCCCCCCTGGTCTTTCCTGGCTGTGATGACGTGACTAACAGATCTGCAAATGAACTATGACGTGTGGCTCCTCCCCCAGATCTGAGAACTATATAAGTGATTTTCATCTTTAATCCTGTTTTGTTTTAACTGTATTGTACATAATTGTATTGTCTCAGCTTGTTACATTTTTTTAAACTGTATAAACACTGCCTGCAATTTTAGGAATAAACCTATAAAATTATTAGTTTGTTTCTCCTGCTCTATAAACGAATTTGCACGTGCCTGAAGTACTACGCTACTGATTTGGGGTTGCTACGGACCCTCTTGATAAATTGTTCATTAACCCCTTAATGACCAAGCCATTTTGTAGGTTAAGGACCAGGCCTATTTTTACTATTCTGACCACTGTCACTTTATGTGCTTATAACTCTGGAACGCTTCAACGGATCTTGGCGATTCTGAGACTGTTTTCTCGTGACATATTGTACTTCATGATAGTGGTAAAAATTCTTCGATATAACTTGCAGTTATTTATGAAAAAAAAGGATATATGTTGAAAATTTTGAAAATTTTGCAATTTTCAAATTTTTAATTTTTATGCCCTTAAATCAGAGAGATATAGATATGTCACAAAAAATAGTTAAGAAATAACATTTCCCACATGTCTACTTTACATCAGCACAATTTTGGAAACAAAATTTTTATTTGTTAGGAAGTTATAAGGGTTAAAAGTTGACCAGCAATTTCTCATTTTTACAACAAAATTTACAAAACCATTTTTTTAGTGACCACCTCACATTTGAAGTCACTTTCAGGGGTCTATATGGCAGAAAATACCCAAAAGTGACACCATTCTAAAACCTGCACCCCTCAAGGTGTTCAAAATCACATTCAAGAAGTTTATTAACCCTTTAGGTACTTCACAAGAATTGAAGCAATGTGGAAGGGAAAAATGAACATCTAACTTTTTTTCCCCAAAATGTTTTTTTCGACACAATTTTTTTTATTTTGTCAAGGGTATCAGGAGAAAATGAACCACAATATTTGTTGTACAATTTCTCCTGAGTGCACAGATACCCCATGTGTGGAGAAAGACCAATCTTTAGGCGCACGGCAGTGTTCAGAAGGGAAGGAGCATCATTTGAGATTTTGAATGTCAAATTGGCTGGAATCAAGAGCAGATCTTGACACAGCACAGCTCTTATCTCTAACAATATCACAGACAGAGTGATAAGATGTAGCTACTGTCCCCCCCCACCATTTGACACACTGCTGTGATTGGATAGTTACATTTAGTATCCAATTACAGCAGTCAGAGATGCAGAGATGCTGTCATTGGTCCTTGCATCTCTTCACTGTCCTCCAAATGAAGTGATCGCTCATGATCATGGCATCAGCAGGGTTAATCAGCCGGGGGCAGTGCTCAGCATGTCCCTGGCTGTTCCAGCACCTCCCCCCCAGGCTCTCACAGCAGCAGGTCAGCAGCTTCCACTGCCAGCTTCTCCTCTGATCGGATCATGCAGTGTTTGGTCAGTCAGATTGACTGACCAATCACAGCGATCTGGGTGCAGGGACAGATGTCATGGGTCCCTTCACCTCTTCCCCTGCCTCTCAGCTGTCATAGACAGCTGTCGGCACTTAACTACCACTGTGTGTTTACACGCAGTGGTAGATCAAAAGCCATGACGTGCAGAGTCCGTCAAGGTGCCAAAACTGACACCTTGCCATGACGGACTCTGCATGTCAATGGACATTAAGGGGTTAAGTAAATCGTAGCTGGTGGCAGCTTAAAAGGAAGGGGTGTAAAGTGTTAATCTATTGGGTGACGCTGGCAGTGACGCAGCGGGGTTTATAAGGGTACTGCCTGGCTGCAGCTAGGAGTAATTATAATTCCCTCACTGCAGCGTGCCCAATAGCCAGCACACATCCAAGTGACCCGTCTAGCGACTAATTATCCTAGGTGCAGTTCCCTGACTGACCTGAGGGTAAGGGGGGCGCCAGAGAGCTGCAAGTTCCTAAGTGGAAGTGGGATAGTTATAAATCCCTGCAGTTTACTGGGTCGGACGGCAGCAGCCGTCGTGTGTGTGCACGTTCCATCACATGTGGTGGCAGCGGTGGGATCACAAGCCGTGACCCCCGGGCTACCGTGTGGAGGACTGTGTGCCCGTTCATCACATGTGGTGGCAGCGGTGGGATCACAAGCCGTGACCCCCGGGCTACCGTGTGGCGGACTGTGTGCCCGTTCATCACATATTGGTGGCAGCGGTGGGATCACAAGCCGTGATACCCCGGGCTACCGTGTGGCGGACCGTGTGCCGTTCATCACACCATCCGACCTCCATTGTTGCCATCCGGCTTCCACTGCAGCCAATGTAGCCATCTGACCTCCATTGTAGTTAATCGGCCTCCACTGCAGCCATCCGACCTCCATTGTAGCCATCTGTCCTCAATTGTAGCCATCCGGCTTCCACTGCAGCCTTCTGACCTCCATTGTAGCCATCCGACCTCCATTGTAGCCATCCAACCTCCATTGTAGTCATCCGACCTCCACTGCAGCCATCTGACCGCCATTGTAGCCATCCGGCTTCCACTGCAGCCATCCGACCTCCACTGCAGCCATCTGACCGCCATTGTAGCCATCCGGCTTCCACTGCAGCCATCCGACCTCCATTGTAGCCATCCGACCTCCATTGTAGCCATCCGACCTCCATTGTAGCCATCCGGCTTCCACTGCAGCCATCCGACCTCCATTGTAGCCATCCGGCTTCCACTGCAGCCATCTGACCTCCACTGCAGCCATCCGACCTCCATTGTAGCCATCCGACCTCAATTGTAGCCATCCGGCTTCCACTGCAGCCTTCCGACCTCCATTGTAGCCATCCGACCTCCATTGTAGCCATCCCGGCTTCCACTGCAGCCATCCGACCTCCATTGTAGCCATCCGACCTCCATTGTAGCCATCCGGCTTCCACTACAGCCATCCGACCTCCATTGTAGCCATCCGGCTTCCACTGCAGCCATCTGACCTCCATTGTAGCCATCCGACCTCAATTGTAGCCATCCGGCTTCCACTGCAGCCTTCCGACCTCCACTGTAGCCATCCGACCTCCATTGTAGCCATCCGACCTCCATTGTAGTCATCCGACCTCCACTGCAGCCATCTGACCGCCATTGTAGCCATCCGGCTTCCACTGCAGCCATCCGACCTCCATTGTAGCCATCCGACCTCCATTGTAGCCATCCGGCTTCCACTGCAGCCATCTGACCTCCATTGTAGCTATCCGGCTTCCACTGCAGCCATCCGACCTCCATTGTAGCCATCTGACCTCCATTGTAGTTATTCGGCCTCCACTGCAGCCATCCGACCTTCATTGTAGCCATCTGACCTCCATTGTAGTTATTCGGCCTCCACTGCAGCCATCCGACCTTCATTGTAGCCATCTGACCTCCATTGTAGTTATTCGGCCTCCACTGCAGCCATCCGACCTCCATTGTGGTAAGCACGGCACCGCTTAGGGATCGAGCTTCTGACTGAAGAGCCCATATATACTATAAGCTAAAATGAACTGGGGGCTGTGCTTCCCTCCTCCCGTCACTCCCCTCCCAGGTGATGCCATATACCGGACTCCACTGACCAACGGGGATGAAGGGGAAGTGGAGTCCGGCCACACCCTCAGGGGTTAAATGCTCGTGCGAGGGCCGGACCCTTCCTCCCTCGGCTGATCAGTGGAAGTCTTGAGGGTGCAGCATTAACATCTCACCCTACTACTTAACCAGGAGCGGTTTCCAGGATTTTCTTGTCCTTTAAGGTTATCAAAAAATGTTTTTTGAATGACATTGGGGAATAAATGTTATAAAGACTGATATTACCACTTGGACGAGATCTATTTAGGTGATGGACCGGCGTCCTGGTCTCTTTCCTGACATTCAGTGTGAAATGTTTGTGTATGAGGATTAACCCCTACTCTCCTAGGCAGTGATGGCGACTCGTACACGAAGCCCCCACATCTGATAGATGTGTCTCTTGTAGCAATACGATATCTGCTCTAAGGCATTGGAGGTGGCGCAGGACCATCGGCCGCCTCTGAGGAGACCTCAGTCCATGTTGTGATGACTCTATATAGTCTCCAATAGAAGAATCCTCCTCTGATGGAAACCACAGATAATGTGCACAGGGCAGATTTAAAGGGAAACTGTCATGTAAAAAAAAATGATACCAACCCGCAGATATGGGGTGAATCTGCATATTAATAGCATTCTGAATCTACCCGGCACCCACAATGAGGGGAAATGAATGTTATTATTCCTGGCTGCCTTGGGCTTGCAAATAACAAAAGACTGACTGCCACATCCACGCTAGTGTGAATAGAGGCATACTAGGAGCAGCCACCTCCATATACAATATACAAAACAGTTGCACTCTATCGCTCTAAAGCATGCCAATGTGAAGTACTGTATATGAAATATGAATAGCAATACGCATAAATGCAGGCTTTACTGAGAGACGTGTCTGTTATGTTTCGGTAGCTGAGGAGAAAAAGCAAAAACGGCAATACACCAGAGAGGCTGGAACCTATTGGATTGCAGTAACCTGAACTAACCACACAACTAGAGGTAGCCGTGGAGCGTTCCTACGTTAATCCTAGACGCCTCGTCACAGCCTGAGAGATAACTACACCTAAAGGCAGAAAGACGAAAGCTATCTGCCCCGGAGCAGATCCCCAAAGAAAATAGGAAGCCCCCAAACATGTAATGGCGGTTAGACAAGAAGTAGCACGGACACAGACAGAAAATAGAATGAGCAAACGCTGGGGCCCAATCTGTCTAGACAGAAAAGTACAGGAAAGGAATCTTACTGCAATCCAAAAAAAACCCCTAAAAAATACCAACTCTTCTGATTGCAAAAACACCTGAGATCACACGATCTCCACCACCTAAATCAGATCTCTGGTGTAACAAAACCAAGCCGCAGCCACTGAAAAAACAGGAAAAAGCAAATGAACAAATAACAGTGGCTACAGATAAACTGAGAGGAGCACAGGACCCAGGAGGGGAGCCGGCTGACCTCCACAAAAAGGCAGAAAACTATGCAAAAAGCAAGCACAAAAAGAAAAGCAGAAAATATCTTATCTGAAAGCAGCAGAAGCAGGCAAGACTCCAGCAAACTTCCAAATGAACCAGGAACCACAATTGAGACAAGAACAATTGATCACCGGCGACCATCATGGGAGGGAACCTCACTTATATCAGTCCAGTCAGCGATCCCAGATTGCCATTCCTCGCTGCAAGGTTCAGTACTGTCTGTAACCACCAGAGGGAGCCTCTGCTCAGAAACCATCTCTAGCACATTCACAACAGGGTGGTATGATCCACATTCAAGAGGATCTTTTCCCTCCTTCCTAATCACTATTATATTTGCCTCATAAAAGGAGTCCGGTAGAGAGCCCCCCTCCCAGGCCTTCTGAAACACCCTCAGAAGGATTGGCGCCAAAACATCCCGATATTTCCTGTACATTTCTATGGGAAATCCATCCGGCCCAGGCGCCTTCCCAGAGGCCATATCCGCTATGGCTTCATGTATTTCTTCTATCGTGAAGTCTGCATCCAGAAAGGATTGTTGGGCCGGACTCAATGTGGGAAATTTTACATCTGATAGATATTTGAGACAGTCCAAGGTGCTGAAGCCCCCTCTGGAGCTGTATAGTGTTTTATAATATTCATGGAAGCTTTGAAGTATGTCACCCGTTGAGGTCACAATTGATTTATCTGGTTTCCTAATTTGAAGTATAGTATTAGACGTGTTATGTTGGCGCACCATAAATGCCAATAACTTACTGGACTGGTTTCCCAATTCGAAATATGATTGACGAATAAAGAATAATTTACGCTTAGACTTGGTATCCATATACTGAGTGTACAATCTATGGGAGCTTAGCCATTCATTTCTATTCTCATTTGTTGGATTGGCTATATAATTTGATTCTGAATCACTCAATCGATTTTCCATCTCCTCATCTTCCCTGAATGTCTTCAGCTTAACATAAGAAATTGTAGAAGATAAGCATCCCCTTAAATACGCTTTAAGGGTATGCCAAAATAAATTAATCTCTTGGTGTTCCGGGTGGGAGGAAATGAAGCAGTCTAATTGGTCTAAAGTTCTATCATCGGGGCCTATCAGCTTCAACCAAAATGGGTTCAGCTTCCAGAACAAATTACGATTCCTTTGACCAAACCCAAGCTTAAGTATTATATTGCTGTCATCTGAGATGCCCTTATTCCCATGTTCCACACCTGTCACCCACATTGCCAAACTGCTGGAACCAAAGATATAGTCTATATGAGATAGAGTGCGTCTAATGGATGAATGACAGGTATATTCTCTCCCGTCAGGATGACGTACTCTCCATAAGTCCAACCAACCACTGCCCTCAATGAGCAGTGATAGCGGAGACGGAGAGCAGGCCGTCCCGGATACTCCACCATCTAGTCTAAGTCTATCCAGATCATTGTTCATGACTAAAGGTACTGCCACACTACACAATCCCGCTAGCGATCTCGTTAGCGACGCATACTAATGAGATCGCTAGCGGGATTGTTTCTATATCGCTAGTAGCTACCTATTTTAGCGATGTCGTTAGGACGCTATCGCAGTTAGCGATCTCCTTAACGACTTTAGCGGTACAAAAGTACCGCTAAATCGCTAAAAAAGGTGCCACACTCAGCGATTATATACTTACCAGTGGGGCGCCAGCGATGAAAATAGGGTCCGGAACGATCAGGACGACGGACGAGATCACAGCAGGGGCCACGTCGCTGGTAGATGCCGCACACAACAACATCGCTAACGGGATCGCTAAATAGTGACGTTTTTTAGCGATCCCGTTAGCGATGTTGTTTAGTGTGGCATACCCTTAAGTTAAAGTCTACCATGCACATAACTAGTGCATCTGGATAATTTAAAGCAAAGCTTACCGCCTTCCTGACAATTGATATATTAGCTGGGGGTGGGTTATAAATACACATTATGACAATCTTTCAAATCTATCAAAGCATGCACCCCTCAGGGTCTTTCCGAGCTTCTTTAATCTCCCATCTAGTGTCCTTATGGATTAACAAAGAGACCCCTCTAGAGTAGCTGGTATGAAACGCATGTATGGACCATTGTACCCATGGTTTCTGCACGTAACGAGCCGAATCTCTGGTCAAGTGTGTTTCAACCAGGGCCACAATGTGCGGGCGGTGACGTTTAATCTGGGAAAAAACCTTAATTCTTTTCCGGGGAGACCCAAGACCTCTCACATTCCAGGTCATGCATATTAATTCAGTCCCCATAGTCCTTTGTAATGGTATGGTATACAGTATCACACAAATTGAACCCTACAGGCATCATAATGAATATTCTGGCAGCAATACCTACATAAACTTCAATTAACATTAGCATAGTAAAGAAAAAAGATTAAAGTTCAAAGAGGAGCATAGTCCCAAGCTCCTGTAAACGAAAACGAAAAAAATCTCAAGAATGGAGGAGCAAAATCTTTTTTTGCTCCTAGTGTGAGATGAACAAGGGGATACCCTCACTGAAGACAGCGTCCGGTATTGTTGTTAAAGTGGGACGCTGGTAGAGAGAGCTCCATTTTATAGTTGGCAGAAGAATTTTGAACATCCGTATACAGGTCATGACTCCTTTCCACAAGATCCCGGATGGGTCCGTAGCAATTCAGATGCCCCAGCCGGATCCGTGAAAAATACAGAAGAACCGTCATGGACAATCCGAAGACGAGCTGGGTAAATTCTTTCCTCGAAGCTGCCTTTTGACTTCCATAAATTGTGCCCTCTGCTTCTGGAGTTCCAAAGAAAAATCAGGGAATATCGAGATTATGGCGTTGTTAAATTTGATGGGGCTTTTTTGCCGTGCCATGCGCAATATAGCATCCCTGTCCTTACAGTTAAGGAGTCTCGCCAGGAAGGGTCTAGGTGGGGCGACCGGAGGGAGTGAACTTGTAGGGACTCTGTGAGCCCTCTCCACAGAGAATGTAGAAGAGAATTCGTCACCCAGAGTGTCCTTAAGCCAATTCTCGAGGAACTGCTCGGGCTGCTGACCTTCCGACCTCTCTGGTAAACCAATTATGCGAATGTTGTTGCGTCGCAGCCTATTTTCCAGGTCATCCGCCTTCTGCCTCCAAGCATTTATAGAGCCAGAGACTTTGGTTAATTTGGCCTCCATGGGTGGAAGAGCATCTTCTAAGTTAGACGTTCTTGTCTCCACCTCCGTAATGCGCCCCCTCATGGTCTGCATATCATGTCGGAGACGCCCCACCTCAGAATGCACGTCCTCTATTTTTTCGGTCAAAGACGTTCTGGTCAGGGAAATGGCCTGCATTAACTGTTCGGAAACCTGCCTTAGGGTCAGATCCTCAGTGACGCCACTTTCCACATTATCAGAGGACGGGCTTTTACGTTGATCTCCAGTTTTGGAGTTATTCCTGAGAGAGCGCACACTATCAGACGGGTCAGGCCTTACAAATTCCTTTAACTTATCCGTAGCGCTTGACCCTCTTGAGCGATTCATGATCAATGGCAATGTAGTATGGCAGGTTCAACAGCTATATAATAAGAAAGTCCCCTCATCCAGGAGTAACAGCACCACTATTGGGCTATATATGATATGGATATGTCTATTATGCAAATAGTCACAAGGAATTCTCTTTATTCCAAGCCAACAGTGACGTGATGTGGTGATTTAGCAGCCACGTAACAGTAAGACCTTCTCCTCCAGAAGCTGAAGCGTTACTGCATATGAGTATATATATATCTCCCGGCTCCGCATAGGGATATAGACGGCCACAGATGGTTTATTAGAGCGATTTACTAACTATCGCAGTGAGACATAGGCATCATGCACGCTCTGTGTGTTTGGTTGAGTTGCTGCGTCACGGCACTTATGGGGGGGCAGCGGCAAGTAATCAAAGATCCCAAGATGGTGGGGGAGGCACAGAAAGCAGGGGGAAGCCAGGTTGTCAGTAAGGGACCGCAGGGCTCATTTTTCAGAGCTCACACTGCGTCTCCCAACGGTACCTTCCAGCAAGATAATAGCTCCTCTCCAGCTGCTCCTCTGTGACTGCGACCCCCGCTCGTGCGCTCATGCGTCCGTCCTGCTGGATCGCACAGTAAGATGGCCGCCGCCTTCCTCAGGCCCTGCGTTCTCGCCGGCTCTCTCCTCTGCGTCTCACCGACAGGGACCGCGCAGCGCGACCCCCAAACACCAGATGGCACCCGGGAGCCTGGGGAGTGCAACGGATGCCGGTAGGTACCGGTCAGCGATGATGGGCCCAGGATAAACTGCGGGATAGTGAAGAGCTCTGTCACAGTGTGTCCTCTTCGCTCTGCTACATCGCCACGCCCCAGGATGGTCAACTTTAAAGGAGCCACAGTGACGACTTTAGAGGGATCCACAATGTACGCCGGTTCCTCCTCCACATCCCCAGGCTGAAATTACCTAGAAAGTGCGTCCGGCTTGGCATTTCTGTCGCCTGGCCGGAAGCGAAGCTCAAACTCAAACCGAGCGAAGAACAGGGACCACCTGGCCTGAAGAGTGTTACGGTAAGTCTCTGTGCGGATTGGAGATAGGCCAGATTCTTGTGGTCGGTAAAGATTACAAACGGATGTACGGAACCCTTGGGAAGATATCGACACTCCTCCAGTGCAAGTTTAATGGCCAACAGCTCGTGGTCACCGATGGCATAGTTGTGTTCTGCTGCCGAAAACGCTTTGGAGAAGAAGCCACGAGGAACCAAGCGACCCTCCGAGGTCCTCTGCGAGAGCACAGCTCCGACACCCATAGAAGTGTTCACTTCCAGAATGAAGGTTTTATTAGACTCGGGACGATGTAATACAGGAGCTGTGGAAAAAGATTGCTTTAAGAGAAGGAAGGAGTCCTCTGCTTCCGGAGTCCAAACCTTGGAGCAGGTACCTATGCGGGTGAGAGATGAGATAGGCTTGGTTACGGAGAAGAAATGGGGAATGAACTGCCTGTAGTAATTTGCGAAGCCAAGAAATCGCTCGATGGCCTTCACACAGCAAGGTCGGGGCCAGTTGAGGACAGAAGACACCTTCTCGGGATCCATCCTTAGCCCCGTATAGGAGTTAATGTAATCCAGAAAGGGTAAGGATGTTTGCTCAAAGATACATTTTTCGAGTTTAGCATAGAGGTTATTCTCCCTCAGACGCTAGAGAACCAGACGAACACTCCTGTGAGACGGTAGACCAGACGAGAAGACAAGGATGTCATCCAGGTACACCACTACACAGGAATGTAGGAGATCCTGGAAAATATCATTGACAAATTCTTGGAATACTGCTGGGGCGTTGCAGAGGCCAAACGGCATAACTAGATACTCATACTGGCCGTCTCGAGTATTAAAGGCAGTCTTCCACTCGTCCCCGGAGTGGATAAGAATCAAGCTATAGGTGCCCCGAAGGTCGAGTTTAGTGAAGGTTCCAACCCCTCTGAGCTGGTCAAAGAGCTCCGAGATAAGAGGTAGTGGATACTTGTTCTTGATTGTGATGTTATTCAGTCCCCTGTAGTCAATGCAAGGTCGGAGAGAACCGTCCTTCTTCTTGACAAAGAAAAATCCCGCTCCAGCAGGACAGGATGATTTTCGGATGAACCCTCTGGACAAGTTCTCCTGAATACACTCTGACATGGGTTGAGTCTCTGCCGGGGACAACGGGTAGATCCTTCCCTGGGCGGCGAGGAACCGGGAACAAGCTCAATCGGGCAATCATACGGGTGGTGCGGAGGAAGAACCTCAGCCACCTTCTTATTGAAGATGTCAGCATAGCCCCAATAAGTGGAAGGGAGACATGCGGGGCAGAGGTGGACTGTGGGAGATTAACATGACGAATTGGCTGCAGACACTGCCTCTGGCAGGAGGACGCCCAACGGAGCACATCACCCGAGCGCCAATCAAGGATAGGTTCATGGGACCTGAGCCAAGGCAACCCAAGCAACAGTGCATGTGAGAGGTTCGGTAGTACGTACAGGGCAATGCTCTCCCGATGAAGGGCCCCAATCTGTAGTACTATTTCTTCGGTCACCATAGTGACGGGCTCTTGCAGAAGTCTTCCATCCACCGATGCAATCAAACAAGGCCTTTCCAGGGAAATAACAGGAATCTGAAGTCTCCTGACAGTCTCGAGACTAATGAAGTTTCCTGCCGCACCCAAATCCACATAGGCCACCTCGGAGTAACATCTCTGCTCCAGGTAAATCAAAACTGACAAAGTCAAGGGGGATGAGGAATCGGCAACTCCTAAGAAGGCCTCCCCTACCTGTCCTCTATGCGTGTGGCCAGGGAGATTAGATCCTCCAAGGAAGTTGGAGTATCTCGCCCTGCCAGCTCATCCTTAATCCGGCCTGACAGCCCATGCCAGAAAGCACCAACAAGAGCCTCATTATTCCATCCCAACTCGGAGGCCAGGATACGGAAGCGGATGGCGTACTGAGCTATTGACAGGGAACCTTGGCAAAGGTTGAAAAGGGATCCAGGCATGGAGGCCAGCCATCCTGGCTCATCGAAGACCCTGCGAAAAGTGTCCAAAAAAGTTGCCAATTGGGAGACAATGGGGTCATCCCGCTCCCACAGGGGATTCACCCAAGCCAAGGCCTTTCCCTCCAGAAGAGATACAATGAAAGCCACCTTTGCCCGGTCGGTGGGATACTGCAGGGGCAGAAGTTCAAAATGGATGCTGCACTGAGTGTTAGAACCCTCTTGTTAGATTTTGTTTCAGTTTGCTGGTCACATGACCTTTTTACCCTATTTAGTCTGGCTCCGCCCTTCTGGCTTTGCTGGACTTCATTGTATTATCTACTCTTAAGCTAGCCGGGTGCTTAGGTGCCTTACTCTGTCAGTTTTGCTTGATCTTAGGATCTCTTAGTATTTGTTTTCTGTTTTATTTTCCCTGCTACAATTTCTGTTAGGAGGTGTCCACCTTTTCACCCAGTCCCTAGATCTTGTAGGGATTCCTCCCTCGCAACTATAGGTCTTCGTTCAGACTAGCTGAGGACTTTAGCGGGTCTGGTCGCAGGATCAGGTTCCCCGTTACATCGTAGGGATCCAGCTCAGTCCTATTGTAGGGACAGAATTCCCACCTTTCCTTAGTGCTTGTAGCAGATCATAACAGTAAGTCCAGCCCAAAGAAAAAAATAAATAAAAAATCTCTAAGGAAAGATTTTCTGTTTCATCATGGTTTCGGTTCAGGATTTGGTTCAACGCCTGCAGGGACTTTCTCTGGAGGTGGCTGAGATAAAGCAACACGTGAGTAGTTGTTCTGGAGCACATTTCGTGGAGCCAAAGGTACATTTGCCTGATTTATTTTTTGGTGAACAACAAGATTTTTTTTCTTTTAAAAATGCTTGCTTGTTGTATTTCCGTTTGAGACCCAGATCCTCTGGTGATAAATCACAGCGCATAGGGTTCATAATGTCACTTTTGCGCAAAGAACCTCAGGACTGGGCCTTTTCTCTGCAGTCTAGTGATTCATGCTTTAGATCAGTGGATAGTTTTTTTTCTGCTTTGGGGTTATTGTATGACGATCCGGATCGTGTTTCATCAGCTGAGACAGAATTGAGACGTTTGAGACAGGGATCAGGTAATGTGGAAAAATATTGTACTCACTTCCGAAGGTGGTCCACTCAGGTGGGCTGGAACGATTCAGCTTTGAAAAGTTTATTTCTTGCAGGGTTAAGTGAGAGGGTTAAAGATTTGCTGATTGCTTACCCCATACCTGGTAACTTGCAAGAGGCTATGCAATTAGCCATACGGGTGGATAGGAGACTGCGTGCAAGGGTTAATGAGAGTAAATCTGCCTTGTCAGCTCCAAGTTTGGAGAAGGAATGTACTGACATTGCAGAGCCGATGGAAATTGGAGCAATGGCACCTCACTCTCGAGAAAAAGAACGCAGATTTGCTCAAGGGTTGTGTTTCTATTGTGGTATATCTGAGCATTTCATTAAGAACTGTGCGCTTCGAATGAATAAAGAGAGAAAAAAAATGAGGTCAGTTTTGCCCGCATAGCTTGTTTAAACAATAAAGGTGTCTTTCTTTCTGCTACCACTGCTGTTGAGGAGGAATTAATGGAGTTTCGGGTATTTGTGGATTGTGGTTCAACTCTCAATGTGATTGATGGGAAATTTTTGGAAAAACTAAAATTAAAACCCAAACTTCTGTCTTCCCCTATTAATGTGGTGTCTGTGGATGGTTCTCCCTTGAAAAATGTTACTCACCATATCTGTGAATTTCCTCTTACTATTAATGGTGTTCATCAAGAGAATTTGGATTTGGTAGTTTTGAATAATTTGCCTCACCGGTGATTTTGGGGTTACCCTGGTTAAAATTGCACAATCCGGTACTGGATTGGTCTACCAATGAAATTAAGTCCTGGAGTCCTAAGTGTTATGACAAGTGTTGTAACGGGCGTATTGCTGCTGTAGTTAAGGGGGAGTTACCTGTACCTATTAAGGATTTTTGGAAAGTTTTTTCTGATAAGGAATCGCAGGTATTGCCTCCTCATAGAGATTATGATTGTACTATTGAATTTGTCCCTGGAGCGACTCTTCCTAAAAGTCATCTATTTAATTTGACTATTCCTGAGAGAAAGGCTTTGGAGGAATACATACAGACAAGCTTGGCCGCCGGTCACATTAGGCCTTCCAAATCTCCTGTGGCGGTTGGATTTTTTTTGTTAAAAAAAAGGACGGCGGTTTACGGCCTTGTCTAGACTTTCGTGAGATTAATAAGATTACTGTACGCAATCCTTACCCACTGCTATTGATTCCTGATTTGTTTAACCAGTTAGTGGGGGCCAAGTGGTTCTCGAAAATTGATCTTCGAGGGGCATACAATTTGTTGCGCATGAAGGAGGGGGATGAATGGAAGACTGCGTTTAACACTCCACTGGGTCATTTTGAGAATCTGGTCATGCCTTTTGGACTTTCCAGTGCTCCGGCATTTTTTCAGAATCTTATTAATGACATCCTTAGACCTTTGATCGGCAGAAGTGTGGTTGTGTATTTGGATGACATTTTGATTTATTCACCAGATTTGGAGTCTCATTGGAGGAGTGTGCGTGAAGTATTACAGTTACTGAGTGATAATTCACTTTTTGCCAAACTAGAAAAATGTGAGTTCGCTGTACAGAGACTTTTTTGGGCTACATTGTCTCCAGTGAAGGTTTTGAGATGGACCGGTGAAAGTGCAACCTGTGCAGGAATGGTCTAGACCTATTGGTGTGAAATCAATACAGAGATTTTTGGGGTTCGCCAATTATTATAGAAAATTCATAAAGAATTTTTCTGTGATTGCCAAACCTCTGACCGATCTCACTAGGAAAGGTGCTGATGCGGTTCAGTGGACTACTGAGGCCATTGAGGCTTTTGTGTTGCTAAAGGAGAGGTTCAGCTTAGCTCCCATCCTTACGCAGCCTGATGTGACTAAACCATTTTTGGTTGAGGTTGATGCTTCTTCTGTGGGGGTCGGCGCGGTGTTGTCTCAGGCAAAGACGGATGGAGTACATCCCTGTGCTTTTTTTTCAAAGAAATTTTCTGAGTCTGAACTAAATTATGATATCGGTAATCGGGAATTGTTGGCAATTAAACTCGCATTTGAACACTGGCGTCATTTTTTGGAGGGAGCGGAATTTCCTATTCAAGTCTTCACCGATCATAAAAATCTGATCTACCTTGATGCTGCCAAACGCTTGAATGCCCGTCAGGCTAGGTGGGCACTGTTTTTCTCACAGTTTAATTTTACCGTTACTTACATCCCAGGTACTAAAAATGTTAAAGCTGATGCTTTGTCTCGCAGCTTTTCTCCTATGGTGGGTACTGAGGAGGAGGAGGAAAACATCTTGCAAGAGGGGGTTGTTATTGATGTTTTGGACTCCGTGTTGGAAGATGAGATTCTTAAAGCACAGGAGAATGCCCCATCTAACACTCCGCATGGGAGGTTGTTTGTGCCTGGTACCCTGAGGAGAGATTTGTTTGTTGAATGTCATGACTCTCGTTTGGCAGGTCATCCTGGAATCTCTGAGACCAAGAGACTTGTGGGTCGCAGTTTTTGGTGGCCAGGATGGCAGAAGGAAGTCATTAAGTGGGTGCGTCAATGCACTGTGTGTGCTAGATCTAAGTCTTCTCATACTCCTGCTGCGGGGTTGCTTTGTCCTCTGGAGGTCCTAGTGCACCTTGGACACATTTGGCTATGGACTTTATTACTGACCTTCCCCCCTCTGAGGGTTTCACTGTCTCTGGGTGGTCGTGGACCATTTTAGCAAGATGTGTCACTTGGTTCCTTTCATCAAACTGCCCTGCGCTAAGACTCTCGCTAAGGCCTTTGTCAAGGAAATAGTCAAACTACATGGCGTTCCTACTGACATTGTTTCTGATAGGGGACCTCAGTTTGTGGCTCGTTTTTGGCGCGCCTTTTGTGACAGGTTGGGAGTTCATTTGTCGTTTTCATCCGGATATCATCCTGAGTCTAATGGCCAGACAGAAAGGAAAAACCAGGATGTTGAGCAGTTCTTGCGTTGTTTTGTGACTGATAATCAAGAGGGGTGGTCTGAGTTTCTGCCACTTGCTGAGTTTGCTCTTAACAACCATACATCCGCTTCTGCTGGTTGTTCGCCTTTTTTTTGTTGTTCTGGGAGACATCCGTCGTTTGGGTCATTTTCCAAGTTGGGATCGGCTGTACCTGAAGAGGAGAATTTTTCTGGTCTTTTGGAGAGAGTTTGGACTGATGTGCGTGGTAATCTTCAGGAGCTAACAAAAGATCCAAAGTGTACTTTGATAGAAAACGACAAGAGGTTTTGTTTGCTATTGGTGACATGGTTTGGTTGTCCTCTAAGAATCTGCGCTTGAGGATTCCGTCTAAGAAATTGGGTCCCAAGTTTGTAGGGCCCTTTAAGGTGCTTCAGGTTATTAACCAATCTGCTGTTAAGTTGGAGCTTCCCACCTCCTGGAAGATTAATCCGGTGTTTCATGTTTCTCTCTTGAAAAAAGCTGAGGTCTCAGATGGAGACGTCTCGGCCACTGTTCCCCTGGTGGTGGAGGACGGGCAATATGAGATTTCCCGCATCCTAAATTCTAGACGGTATAGAGGGAGATTGCAGTACCTCGTCGCTTGGAAGGGTTATGGACCCGAGGATAACTCATGGGTGAGGGCGGATGATGTTTCTGCGTCTAGACTTGTTAGAGCGTTTCACAAGAGGTTTCCGGATAAGCCTAAGTCCTAGGGGATCCGGAGGATCCTCTTTGAAGGGAGGGTACTGTTAGAACCCTCTTGTTAGATTTTGTTTCAGTTTGCTGGTCACATGACCTTTTTACCCTATTTAGTCTGGCTCCGCCCTTCTGGCTTTGCTGGACTTCATTGTATTATCTACTCTTAAGCTAGCCGGGTGCTTAGGTGCCTTAAGGTACTGCCACACTACACAATCCCGCTAGCGATCTCGTTAGCGTCGCATACTAATGAGATCGCTAGCGGGATTGTTTCTATATCGCTAGTAGCTACCTAACTTAGCGATGTCGTTAAGGACGCTATCGCGGTTAGCGATCTCCTTAACGACTTTAGCGGTACAAAAGTACCGCTAAATCGCTAAGAAAAGGTGCTACACTTAGCGATTATACTTACCCAGCGGGAGCGCCGGCGATAAAATAGGGTCCGGAACGATTCCAGCGACGAGCGAGATCACAGCAGGAAGCTCGTCGCTGGCAGCTGCCGCACACAACATCGCTAACGGGATCGCTAAATAGTGACGTTTTTTAGCGATCCCGTTAGCGATGTTGTTTAGTGTGGCATACCCTTTACTCTGTCAGTTTTGCTTGATCTTAGGATCTCTTAGTATTTGTTTTCTGTTTTATATTCCCTGCTACACTTTCTGTTAGGAGGTGTCCACCTTTTCACCCAGTCCCTAGATCTTGTAGGGATTCCTCCCTCGCAACTATAGGTCTTCGTTCAGACTAGCTGAGGACTTTAGCGGGTCTGGTCGCAGGATCAGGTTCCCCGTTACATCGTAGGGATCCAGCTCAGAACTATTGTAGGGACAGAATTCCCACCTTTCCTTAGTGCTTGTAGTAGATCATAACAGTGAGTCAAAAAAACCCTGCACAGTTTGGGATACCCAGAAAACTTAGGTGGCTTGCAAGGACGAGGCGGGAAATGTGGCAAGGACACAAAGCCAGAGTCACGGGATGCTACCTGAATGGAAGCCGCAGAAAACATGGTACCGGCGGGGTCCATGGCCTGGTTATTCTGTAACGCCTCCGGGAGGCGAGCTATAAGAGTGGACCCTCTGGACTGTGGAACAGATAGCCCTGGGGCGAGCTGACCTAGTGAAGACAGACCCCTATACAGGGATCGTCAGGGACAAGCCCAGGGATCTCTAATACCACGGTAGCCGATACCAAGAGGGCGGCTCAGATAGCGGAAGAGACATGGAATAAAAGGGAAACGTAGAAAACTGATGAACACCAGAGCACGAGGGACGGACATACAGAACTGAGCGCAGGAGTATGGAAGTGCAGAGCAGTGCGCAGGGTATGGATAAGCAGGATACAGGAGTACAGACATGCAGAGCAGGGCAAAGTAGTACGGACGCGCAGGATAGCGCACAAGGTATGGGCATGCAGAGCAAGACACAGGAGCACAGACGTGCAGAGCAGGGTACAGGAGTATGGATGTGCAGAGCAGGGTAAAGGAGTAAGGACGCACAGGATAGTGCACAAGGTATGGGCATGCAGAGCAAGACACAGGAGCACAGATGCCAGGGTAGCGCACACAGAGAATAGACGAGGGCCTGGATCGCAGAAGCAGGAGCTTGAACAATAACCAAGCGCCACTGATAAGAGGAAGCAGGTTCATATACCCCACACCTTACCTGGATTGGCTACTGGGATTTCTGGGTTAGGACATCAGATAGCATAAAGGACCTGGGAGAGGGCGTGGCCACCCAGGTCAGGTGATCTGAGAACATACAGGATCTTGGAGGGGGTGTGACCGCCCTCCAAGAGTACCAGGGCGCATGTGCCGGGTTCTGGAGCTTCCTGCAGTGCGGGGAGCATGGCAGGACCGAAGAACAAGACCGGAGGAGCGGGCAGCAGCGGGCACGGCGGCGGCAGCAGCGGAGGCACGGCCAGCAGCGGTGTTAACACTGACATGTGTTTATTGACAGCCATACCTTTCTCCCCTGACCTTGTTAGGAACAGGTAGTGGCGAAACAGGACCAGATGGATGGGTATGCTGTATTTTAGAATGCACGCAAACCTTGCAGGCAGACACTTGTTCCCGGCCACCAAAAACGATGAGAAAAGAGGACCGCAGTGGCCTTACCACCTGGGTGGCCAGCAAGTACAGAGTTATGCAATTCTCTAGTTACTTTGCGGCACAATTTAGATGGCACAAACAACCTTCCCGAAGGGCAGAGGCAGCGGCGTCCCCTGAGCCTCCAATACCTCGCCCTTCAGGTCAGTGTACGAGGCCAAGAATCCTACCTCCCTCTGCAAAATTTGGGCAGGGTCCTCCAAGCCAGACAAAAAAGCCAGTAAGTACCCTGTAGATACAGCAGAAGGGGAAACGTTTAGGCAGTTACCATGACAGTAATCTCCCCACTTTACAATCTCTCGGGATTGCCAATCCACAGTTGGATGATGCTTCATCAACCAGGGTAAACCCAGAACCATTGGAGTATGGAGACCCTTCAGGACATAACAAGGGATTACTTCACAATGAAAGACCCCACCTTCAGTCTTATGTTATGTACAATCTGTGTCAGTGTTCTCTGTGCAAGTGGTGCTGAGTTGATGGCGCATATAGGAATAGGTTTATCCAAGGTAGAGCAAGCAAGTCCATGAGTTCTAGCAAACTCAGCATCCACCATACTGACTCCAGCTCCACTGTCTACAAACACAGAAATTCTCTCAGTCCTGCTCCCTAGCTCCACCTCTGCTGTCAGGACAAAATGAGAATTGCAGGTTGAAGATGAACACACCCCTTGATTATCAAGCTCAAGGCTCCCAAGGGTTAATCAAGTCTCTTTTTGCTTTGGGATTGCAGGACATGTCCTAATAAAATGTGTCTTCCTCCCACAAAAAAAACACATACCCTTTTCTTTCCAATGTCGGGGGAAACATGCGACGTAAATGCACCTCCCAACTGCATGGGTTCCTCTAACTCAGCAAGAATAGGTTCACCCCTGGTCCTTTTATCCAACACCAGGATCTTGTGCCGGAAAGAGGGCTCAGAAGCAGGTGGTCTTTCTGTCCCGTGGGCGTCTATCTACCCGAGTAGCCAAAGACATGGCAGCCTCTGATGACACAGGAGTTTCATACACTGCTAATGCTTCCTTTAACCTTTCAGTGAGGCCCTGCAGGAATTGGCTTCTGAGAGCCGGCTCATTCCATTTGGTGTCAGTTGACCACCTGTGGAATTCAGAGCTATAAGTCTCCACTGAACGATTCCCCTGCTGAATGCGATGCAGCTTGGATTCAGCCAAGGATCATCACAGATGAGGGCAAGAGCCCTGAAAAACTCTTCCATATACTGGAGACACATAGAATCCTGTGGTAGAGAAAAAGCCCAGGACTGAGGATCCCATTGCAACAGTGAAATAATAATTCCTACACTGCTACAGGTCAAGTGGGACGAGCCGTGCAAAGCGCCAGAATTGGCGCATCTAATAGATGTGCCTTTTCTGGCCAGCTGCGGGCTGCTAGTTTTAGGCTGGTGGGCCTATATCAATCCCAGCTGTTTGCTTTAGCAAGGCTGGTTGTCAAAACCTTGGATCCCACACCGGTTTTTAAAATTATTGCCCAGGAACGCTCTGACCTGCTTCTTTGAGAGGGGTTGTGGCCAACTCTTTATTGCCGCAACTTTATTTGGGAATTTATTTTGCCTCTGTATAAAACATAGTCCAAGAATTTACAGTAGCTTCCTCCATGCCCATGGCACATTTCTCCGGGTTTATGGAAAACCCCGCCTTCCGTAGAGCATCAAGTATCGCCTGGACCTTGCTCAGATGGCTTCCCCAATCCTGGCTGAAGATCACAATGTAATTAAGGTAGGCCACTGCGTACTGCTTGTGGGGAGTTAGGATCCGGTCCATGGCAATCAGGAAGGTGGCTGGAGCTCCTTGTAACCCGAACAAAATCCTTGTGTACTGGAAGTGTCCGTCTAGCGTTGAGAAACCAGTTTTCTCCTTGGCGTCTTGGAACATGGGAATTTGCCAATACCCTTTTGTGAAGTCAAGGGTGGCAATGTACAAGGCCGGCCCTATCCTCTCAATTCATCGACACTGGGCATTGGGTACGTATCGAACTTAGAGACCTGATTCAGCTTTCTATAGTCATTGCAAGACCGCCATTCTCCATCTGGTTTCGGAACTAAGACTATGGGACTGGACCAGCCACTCTTGGATTCTCCAATGACTCCCAAGCTCAGCATCCGCTTCAATTCTTTTGAGATCACCTCACGGCGGGCTTCGGGAATCCGATATTGCTTCAAGTTTATCAAGACATGAGGCTCAGTCAGAACCTCATGCTCTATAATCTTGGTACAACCTGATAGTTCAGAGAACAGGTCTCTGTTCCGATGTAGCAACTCTCAGCACTGTTGCTTTGGGCATGTGACCTACCACGTCAGCTTCAGGCTTAGCCACCAAACACGGAGCTTCCACAGGCTCACTATCTCGCCATGGCTTAACCAGGTTGATGTGATACACTTGGGAGGACTTCCTTCTTCATGGTCGGTGGACTTTATAGTTGACGTCTCCAACCTTTTCAACTACTTCATATGGGACCTGCCACTTTGCCAGGAATTTGGCCTCCACTGTAGGTACCAGCACCAGTACTTGATCCCCAGGGTTGAAGAGTCTCACCCTCGGCGATCTATTGCACACCCTCAACTGTGCCTCTTATGCTTTGAGGAAGTGTTCTTTCATGATGGTCATCATCTCGGCAATCCTCTCTTGCATCTGGACCACATGCTTGAATACACTCCGGTAGGATGCAGATTCTGCCTCCCATGTCTCCTTTGGAACATCAAGGAGCCCACGGGGGTGTCGGCCATACAAAAGATGAAAAGGGGGGAATCCAGTAGAGGCCTGTGGGACTTCTCTGATGGTGACTAGAAAGTACGGTAGTAGACAGTCCCAGTTTCGGCAGTCCTTCTCTACGACCTTCTTCAACATTGCCTTCAAAATTTTATTAAACCTTTCCACCAAACCGTCCATCTGTGGATGGTAGACGGAGGTCTGGAGTTAAGTGATTTGCAGGGTTTTGCACAATTCTCTCATCACCTTTGACATGAATGGGGTCCCTTGGTTTGTTAGGATCTCCTTAGGCAACCCCATTCTTGAATGGGCGCAGTGTATGGGGGTCACATACCTGATATTGGCGCAGCGTATGGGGGGTCACATACTTGATACTGGCGCAGTGTATGGGGGTCACATACCTGATATTGGCGCAGTGTATGGGGGGGTCACATACTTGATATTGGCGCAGTGTATGGGGGGTCACATACTTGATATTGGCGCAGTGTATGGAGGGTCACATACTTGATATTGGCGCAGTGTATGGGGGTCACATACTTGATATTGGCGCAGTGTATGGGGGGTCACATACTTGATATTGGCGCAGTGTATGGAGGGTCACATACTTGATATTGTCGCAGTGTATGGAGGTCACATACTTGATATTGGCGCAGTGTATGGGGGGTCACATACTTGATATGGGCGCAGTGTATGGGGGTCACATACTTGATATGGGCGCAGTGTATGGGGGTCACATACTTGATATTGGCGCAGTGTATGGGGGGTCACATACTTGATATTGGCGCAGTGTATGGAGGTCACATACTTGATATTGGCGCAGTGTATGGGGGTCACATACTTGATATGGGCGCAGTGTATGGGGGTCACATACTTGATATGGGCGCAGTGTATGGAGGGTCACATACTTGATATTGGCGCAGTGTATGGAGGTCACATACTTGATATGGGCGCAGTGTATGGGGGTTCACATACTTGATATTGGCGCAGTGTATGGAGGTCACATACTTGATATGGGCGCAGTGTATGGGGGTCACATACTTGATATTGGCGCAGTGTATGGAGGTCACATACTTGATATGGGCGCAGTGTATGGGGGGTCACATACTTGATATTGGCGCAGTGTATGGGGGTCACATACTTGATATTGGCGCAGTGTATGGGGGGTCACATACTTGATATTGGTGCAGTGTATGGAGGTCACATACTTGATATGGGCGCAGTGTATGGAGGTCACATACTTGATATGGGCGCAGTGTATGGGGGGTCACATACTTGATATTGGCGCAGTGTATGGGGGTCACATACTTGATATTGGCGCAGTGTATGGGGGGTCACATACTTCATATTGGCGCAGTGTATGGAGGTCACATACTTGATATGGGCGCAGTGTATGGAGGTCACATACTTGATATTGGCGCAGTGTATGGGGGTCACATACTTGATATTGGCGCAGTGTATGGGGGGTCACATACTTGATATTGGCGCAGTGTATGGGGGGTCACATACTTGGTATTGGCGCAGTGTATGGGGGGTCACATACTTGATATGAGCGCAGTGTATGGGGGTCACATACTTGATATGGGCGCAGTGTATGGAGGGTCACATACTTGATATTTGCGCAGTGTATGGAGGTCACATACTTGATATTGACGCAGTGTATGGGGGGTCAGATACTTGATATGGGCGCAGTGTATGGGGGTCACATACTTGATATGGGTGCAGTGTATGGAGGGTCACATACTTGATATTGGCGCAGTGTATGGAGGTCACATACTTGATATGGGCGCAGTGTATGGAGGGTCAAATACTTGATATGGGCGCAGTGTATGGGGGTCACATACTTGATATTGGCGCAGTGTATGGGGGGTCACATACTTGGTATTGGCGCAGTGTATGGGGGGTCACATACTTGATATGAGCGCAGTGTATGGGGGTCACATACTTGATATGGGCGAAGTGTATGGAGGGTCACATACTTGATATTGGCGCAGTGTATGGAGGTCACATACTTGATATTGGCGCAGTGTATGGGGGTCAAATACTTGATATGGGCGCAGTGTATGGGGGTCACATACTTGATATTGGCGCAGTGTATGGGGGGTCACATACTTGATATGGGCGCAGTGTATGGGGGGTCACATACTTGATATGGGCGCAGTGTATGGGGGGTCACATACTTGATATTGGCGCAGTGTATGGGGGGTCACATACTTAGTATTGGCGCAGTGTATGGGGGGTCACATACTTGATATGGGCGCAGTGTATGGAGGGTCACATACTTGATATTGGCGCAGTGTATGGGGGGTCACATACATGGTATTTATATCAAAAAACTGACCAGCACATCCAAACTTAGATTCAGTGTGAACAGGTGCTAAACCTAGAGTCACCAACTCATATACATACAAGAAGAAAAGGTAGCACACTGTAGCGCTATAGCTTGCAAACACGAAATATGAAAAATATGAAAAATGAATTACATCATTACCTTAGAAATATGAAAAACTGAGAAGTCTTAGCGCATAAGATGGCCAAATTATGTGAGCCTGATAGCCACGTCAAGGCTCTTCTCGTATATCAGGTCCCTAACCAATGCCTATCCTCGCTTTAGAAAAGTCTGTCTGCATGGGAACCTATGAATCCTCTTTTCAGACTAAAATCTACATCTCTGTGGAGGGGTGATGAACCTGCTGTAATTAAAAGGCCTGTGACCACCAGGTGGAGTGCTCAGGCAGAAGGTAAATGAATACATATCAAAAAACTGACCGGCACATCCAAACTTAGATTCAGTGTGAACAGGTGCTAAACCTAGAGTCACCAACTCATATACATACAAGAAGAAAAGGTAGCACACTGTAGCGCTATAGCTTGCAAACACGAAATATGAAAAATATGAAAAATGAATTACATCATTACCTTAGAAATATGAAAAACTGAGAAGTCTTAGCGCATAAGATGGCCAAATTATGTGAGCCT